>WTSP01009721.1:67829-139494 GCA_025331215.1 Actenoides lindsayi | reverse complement strand
GCTGTACCTTGTTGGAGAAAATCTAGCAAAACAACAGAAACAAGAAGTATGTTGGTCATCTCAGTTGCACTTGTCTGGCAGTGGTCCGGGTGGTCTGGGAAGGTAGGGTTCCCAGGCTGCCTGTGCTTGGAGCAGTCCTCTCCTGGGCACTGAATGAGAGGGAGTGAGTCGTTCGGCTTTAGTCTTGCTCTATATGAGGAAGTGTTTACTGAAGGTGTTGCACAATTTTCAAGTCACAGTGTGTTAACAGCAAGCGGAAGTTCCTGCTGGTTAGTTAATGTCACACGAATGGTGATGTATTGATTACTTCTTTGAAATAAATTCCCTGAAACTGCTCATCAGGAAAAAAATGACAAGAAATATAATAATAAAGAGGGAGACTGGAGTGGTCCTAATGTTGTCTTTTTATAGTCTGGCTGGTAAAATGCTCTTTTTATCAAAGGGTGGGTACCACTGATGGCTCAAGGAATGGGAACATTTTCAAGAGGCTTAGGGTAAAACAGGTACTTGGGGCTGGTGTTAAAGATGTGTTTTGGTTCTCGCTCTTACCATTTAATCTGTGCAAAAGGGAAGGGCTTGGGGCACCAGTAAAGGCACATGTAAAGCTCTATCTGTGAATCATATCTCCAGTATAAACACCCAGTAGGTCCTTTTCTGTCCCTTTCATCCCTATTAGTAATGTTTGCTTGAGGTTCGTGTGATAGTGTCTGAATAAAAGGGTTTGCAGACAAGTGAGCAACTAAGGTGGTATTTGTCAAATAAAAAATAGAGTAAAATTCTTTGCTAGAAACTTGTCACATTGACTCAGCCAGTTGTAATAAAATGGTACTACTTGCTTCTTAGGGTCTTAGCTCTCAATGTAGAGCTGCTTTATAGAACTTTACCTGTTGGAATGGATGTTAGAGAGTACATGGAACTAGGATGGATTGTGCTGTGTACTGCAGTATATGGCTATAGATTTGTGTTAGCAGTACACATCACTCAGTAAAACACATATTTATTGCATTTGTTTATGAATAAATGTATCTCTATAAATCTACAGGATAATTATTACTGCTATGGCTAACAAAATTTCACACTTGTAATATAAGTGTTCCTGGGTAATTATTTCTGTCTCGGGTATGCGTTGAAAAGGTCTGATTTTTTGAACATTGAAATCTGAAATGATAAATTCAGACTTTCCCCTTAGATTTTGCTAAATCTCCAGATGACTGGGAGCTACCAACAGATGGGCTCCGAGCTTTCCTGAAGGACGGAACAATATTAATAATTAATAACAGTAATTAATAACAATATATGTGCGATGCTGATTGTGATAATCAACTTAGGGGTAGAAATGGCAATTTAATAGTAAAACTTGATTCTAAGGTGAGAGCCTGATGACCTGCATGTCTTTATTCTGTTTAGCCATTCACAGGGAGGCAGAGCGATGTGAAAGTGGCCGTGAGATGCTGCTGAACAGAAGCAGGGGAGCTTCACATCACTTTGTGTTGCTTTGCAGAATCTTCCTGTCATCCCCTGTGCACCCCAAGTGTGTTGCTCTGGCTTCAGTTGCTCTGGGAGATGCTGGGCTGGTCATATCTACAAACCCTTTGTGCAGCTTTTCTTCCTGTTTAGCTTCCGACTTGTTCTCCTTCAGCATCTGCTTTTCCCAGGTGATTTATTCTGTTCTATTGAGGGTATGCTCTGCTTTGGCAGTAGCTCAACGTTTTGACAGGGCATGTGGAAGTGTAAAATTGTCCTTTGCAGGACTAAGTGTAGACCAGACACATTGTCTGGCCTTCAAGCCTGTTCTGCCATGTGCTGGTGCAAACACTGTGTTCTTTGAGTGACATTGGCTTTGAACGGTCTCCCCAAGTGTTTGAGAGCTCCTGGAGCAGGATTTAGTGGCAGGGAGAGGGCCTGAGAGGGGAAAAGGGGCATCTCTCTGCCAGAGTCCTGATGAGCACCCTCAAATCTCTTCTCTGCTGTAGGACTGGAACCCAGGACTTCTGATGAGCTGCAGCAACCTTATCATAATTCATGTTGATATTAATCCCCTGCCTACTGTTATAACAACACCAATTGTAGCCTGCGCTGTGCTCTGCAAAGGCCACCTTTCTAGATGGACGTTCTGTTTCCTTCAAGTGCCTTGGGAGCTGAGCCTTCCCAGCACAGAGCTGCAACCTGACACTCCTGCGACAGGAATGCTTTTTGGTAGCCACTTGTTTGGGACGCTCTAGCTTGGAGACGGAGTGAGCTCGCTGTCTGCGAGAAAAGTCACATACCACACCAGACCATGTTGCCATCCCGGGTTATGAAAGCACTTCAGGCAGTGAACTCATGAATCAGGATTTGGGCATACCCCCACAAAGGCATTCCTTTCAGTCGCAGTGAGCATCAGGGAGGAGCTGTGTGATTTAATTTCTGCCGGTGTCTTTTTAGTTCTGTGAAGATTTTTATCTTTTAGACTAGAAGGGAGACAACTTAGTATGTTAAATGTTCTATGAATGGAGATAATGAGTGGATTCTGGGACTGCATCTTTGCCTTACAAAAATAATTAAGAAAAATTACTGTCAACAACTGGTTTTAAAGATGAGTGGCTGCTATCCAAACATTTATCTCAGTACATTATCTCTATGTAATGCCCTTGAAAAACCATGTACTGACCCCACTCATTTCCTAAGCTAATGTTCTTAATAAGCTGTGCTTTTGAACAGTACATGAAGGAGAGTTACTTTATCAATAGACACAATATCCCAACAGAGGTGGCATTAAGCAGGGAATGTGATGTGGTGAAGGTCTTGGGTAGGCTTAAGAGGGAATTGGATGTAATTTCCTTTTGTGAGTTGAGAAGCATTTAATATTTCTGCCTTTGCTTCAGTGATTCTATAATCGTCCGATTGTAGCTTCTTCCCTCAGAGGTGGTCAGGGAGGTACCTGTAAGGCCTCAGCTGATGCGAAAACTGCTTCTGACTTTTTTGAAACCTCCTAACAATTGTGCAATGTCCATGCTAGCAGATTTCATATTTGTAGGGGCGTAAAATTGCATGACGAGTTTGTCTCAACATTAAGTAACTGTAATGTTGGTATCATTAACTTGAGTGCTTTCTGCTTAATCAAAAAGAAGGAAGCAAAAAAGGGTGGAATTCACCCCCACACTGAGAGTCTGCACGAATCCTGCCCATGTGAGGTTAAACTGAGTATTAATAGTTTTCTGCTGGGGTACTAGACTGAGCTCAGGAAAGGTTTGGATCACTTCTCTGCTACTGCCTTGTCCTAAAGTTCACTTTGAACCAGTTTTGCAAAGGTTCTAATGAACCTAACAGGAATTTTCAGGAGTGTGTAAAAAACACAGGTATCTCTCTGCCCTGCACTTGAATAGACACATTCAGCCACAACACTGAGGACACCCAGGTAACTGCTACCACCAGGGACAAGCAGTTGAGAGATACAGTTTTGTTCTTCCACATATCTCCATTTGTTCCCTTCTGCTTTCCACCTATCCAATCCCGGGACAGCTTCGGCAAACAGCTCAGCAGCTCTGCCTCGCAGTGTCCACATCCTCTTCCTCCTGGGAGAACGTTCAGGCAAAGAATGTGATGTTTCACATGCAGCTGCCACAACGGGACTGTTGGTTCAGCTCAGGTTGTAACCTGCCTTCCACCTTCCTCCATGTCTTTTCCCTGAGCTTTGACTCAAGGCAGCCTGCAGATTGTTTTTCTCTGACAGACAAACAAGACCATGTGGCTTTTGCATCTGCCTTCCAGCCCTGTGCTCCTCTTTGCTTCCTCCGTGTGTTCGCAGCTGCTTTCCAGTCTCCCCACAACCTGCCTCTCTGTGCCAGCCCCAGGCCCTTCCTCTCCATTTCCAGAGCTGATCCAAAACCTCTTGAAGGTAACAGAAGACCTTCTATTGCTTCCAAGGCCCTTGGATCAGCACTACAGTTCCTGTTTAAAACCTGTTCTTCATACAAAGCTTTTCCTTGTACTTGCCTCTGCTGTCCCATTTCCAAAGTGAGTTATCCTCCTTTTCCTCGGCTGCCTCTGAGGAATTTTTTCTCTTCAATGCTTTGTCCTTCTTATTTTCTGGGTTTCTGTTGAAGGATATAATCAGATGTCTGCTTTAGACCTCTTCAGAGTGTTGGGAAAAGTTAGCTCCCTTCTAGCTCTTAGTTACTTGCTCCGCAGCTTATGTGCAGGACTTGTCTATGTTTGTACTGCCAGCATTTCATATCAAGAAAAATGCTTTCACCTGAACTGGGATTGAAACCAACTTGGTGAGCACTAGACGAGTTATTCTTAGCGTGGCTCTAATCAGAGCAGACTGTGATCTGATTCTGACTAAGGAAACCTCATTGCAGACTTTCTTCATCTCTCTCATCCTTTTTGCCTTACAGATCATAGACATAGATAGTATGTTGCAAGTATGTTGCTTCCTTCTTTCCTTCCCTTTTCTTCAAAATGTTGAACAAAAAAAATGGTTACTTCATCTTCCTTCTGTTCTTCATTAGCTGTGTTTTGCTTAATTCCCCTGTGCTGATGTAATATCATATTTACAATAGCAACCTAAAAGGGCCTGTAGGTAGTTAGCTGAAGGTACAGAACTTTACAGTGTGGCCTTTTTCAGCTATTTCTCAAGAACCACTAACTTCTTATAAATTCTTAATATGATTAAGGTGATTTTTTTGAAGGTTAATCCTTCTCACAAAGCACATGCAACCCCATTTCTGGCTGTGGTGTGTGTTGTGCAATTGTGTGCCCACGTACAAGCTGTTTGATGTTCTCCACCTGCACAGCACAAGTGACAAAGCAGATCATTGTGAATTAGGTGCTGTGGTCTTAGTTACTTTTTTTTGAAGGTGTTGCTTTTTATATTGTTTAAACTTGGGAGTACGTGAGGTCTGGCTCAGTTTTGCCAAGCGATGGAGTAAACCTGAGTGCTACGATGTGGTAACTCTCACAACTCACTGCTGGCTGGCGTCCATCTGGGGCTCTACTGCCTGTGCACAAGGGCAGAGGGGCTCAGCTCTTAGGGCTGGGTTTTAGGAGGGAGGAGGCACCACACAAGGCTGTGGGTAGACCTGCTAGGCTGTGTAACAGCTGTGCAAGGTAACGTGTGTGCACGACCAAAATGGAACCCACACTTTGGGCCTCCATGATCTGAACCTCATCTCTGCCCATCCTCTGCCTCCTTCATCCCCGCATTGCCCGTGGAAGGTTTGCACCTGCCTGCCCTGCTTCCCTGCCTGTTGTCCTGCCAGCTCTGCCACAATCAGGCCTTTCAGCTCAACTCTCTTCCCCCATGGGGAATTTGGAGAGAGCTGGCATGACATGCAGCTTTTTTCTGGGAAGCAGAACTATTTTACCTGGATGACCTGTCATGGTGTCTCCAGTCTGATGGACTCCAATTGCTTCCCACACACATGGAGTACATAGAGAACATTTTAATGAGTCATCTTACCGCTGTGCTTGAGGCAAGAACATGAACAAAGAAGCAACTGTCCAACCTGAGCTACTTCTGCAGCAGGAGATTTTTCCTGGCGCAGGAAACTCAATGTAGTTACTGACAAAGAGCTCCCAGTGTGAACAGGGCTGTCCACCAGCCAAGCCATGCTTTGGATCAGCAGAGTAAAAGTGCCTCCCACTTGAGTACAGCAAGCTCTGTAAGGTACAGGTAGGATTGTGTCCACGTCAGGGTGCCATGTGTAGCACAGCAGTGTTTTCTTTACCACAATGAACATCCTTAGGTGATACAGACTCTGTACTACAAATAGCCTGGGTTTTTCACCTCCTCCATCTCTAGCCTAAGAGTTCTTCTTGGCCCAGCCTACTGCCTCAAAGGATGTGTTTTGCTGTGTGGAAAAAACTGCATAGCAGGTACTCTGTGGTGAACCCCACAGCCATGTGAGAGACGCCTCGACCTGCAGCCAACCCACACGTTCTGTTACGTGGAGGTGCGAGCATATGTGCAGAGGTAGCTGAGGAGGGGGTGAGCTGCAGGTTTACTCCATACCTTACCTTGCATTAACCTAGTTATATATGGGCACGCTTTTAAGAGCTTCCACCAGCTGAGTTGCATGCTGTCTTTTGCTGACTTCTCCTGAAAGTGCTTGCTCTGGTGATTGTATCCCAAAGTGGTGTCTGCCTTTTGTTTCCTCTGTTACCCACTTCCTCCTCCTGCTTCCAGCGAAGTGTAAGTCTCGACCCAGAATGATGACAGTGGCCTTGTGCTATTGCCCATTTAGCTCTGGAGCCTTTGGAAAGGCTCTCTGCTCAGAGATGCTCTCTGCCCACCAGGCTGGGGGTACAGTTCTCTGCACTCCCTCTCAGCTGCAGGCTTCTACGGTTTTCTGTGGCTTTACTCATATTTTAAAGTCCTGTCTCTAGAGCAACAGACGCAGCTGTGAGTGGCCCCAGATATCCTTTGACACTGTCCTTTCAAGATCAAAGGGCCACTTGGCAGGTGCAAATGCAGTTAGGACCATGTTACATCTCCTTCTGATTCATCAGACCTGAACAGTCTAATAGTCCCCAGCTTTATATGATGCTTTTATGAGTAGGTCTTAAAACACTTTGACAATAAGGTTAATATTTCACCATCTTACAGGTGAGCAAACCTGGGATGTACAGACTGGGTGGTTTGCTGCAAGTGTCCATCCAGTCTGGTGGCACCCTTCTGGACCAGACGTATGTCTTTGGGGTTGACTGAAACTGAGCTTGCAATGAGCTGTTACACCTTGAGAGAGAATACGGATGGTGTTTACACCCAGGGCAAGATGGTGGTCACAGAATCACAGAATCGTAGGGGTTGGAAGGGCCCTCTGGAGATCATCTCATCCATCACCCAGACCAAGGGGCCCAGGATCACATTGTCCAGCTGAGTTGGGAATCTCTCCAGAGAAGGAGACTCCACAGCCTCTCTGGGCAGCCTGGCACAGGCTCTGACGCCCTCACAGCAAAAAAAGTATCTCCTCCTGTTCAGACAGAATGTCCTGGGTTCCTGTTTGTGCCTGTTGCCCCTTGTCCTGTCACTGGGCACCACTGACAAGAGTGTGGCCCCATCCTCCTGATCCCTGCCCTTTAGATATTGATCAGCATTGAGAAGATCAAGTGGTCATCTAGTTTTTTCAGTGTTTTGGTGTGAGCAACTATAATAAAAGCTAAAAAGCAGGCAACCCCTGCTTACTGTAATCAGACCAATCAAGGAGTTGAGCTACACAGTTTTCTTAAAGATGGGTGTCTGTTCTGCCAGCTGTTGTTATTATTATTATTATTTTATTATTATTTTAATTGAAATGAAAGCAGTTTTCTTGGTTGCAGGGATCTAGAGGAATGCTTGAAAACATGAACTGGAGCAATGTAGAACTGAGAAAGCAAATAGAAAGAATTCCAAATGCATTACTATTTCTTTTTAATCTCCTGTTGTCTTTATTACTTTTTTAGGCCTGGCTGATGGTCGTGAGTGCTTAGAATTGGCAGTCTGGAGCTCTGATTCCATTTTCTGAAGAGGCTGCAAGCCATCAAAAGGTGAATTAAAGCATGTTTTTAATCCTGCTTTACGGATGTAGTACTTCAGGGAGTTTGGGACTAAGAACTGAATGTCTCATAGGAAGTCTGTAGTGGCATAAGAAAACAATTTCAGATCTTTTAAGTCTCAGTCTTCTCTGCAGTGAAGTAGCCTAGAGCCTCTGCTAATGATGCTGTGTTGCTTCTGAGAAGCTCAGAGTGAGCTAATTCTAAGTTGAAAGAAATTGGAAATAATCTGTGCCTGGGTGTAAGTGAGCAGAGCTTCAGTGATTTGGTCATGGAGGGGCCAGCTCTGAAAGGAGAGTTCCTGGACCCAAAATACAGGTCCATAAAAATTGATCCCTGCTCACCAGCTCCCCTCCCCTTGTAATCAGGAACTTGTTCTGCACGAGTTGTGTTTCTCCTGACACCCTCCACATGACCTGTGGAAGGACAGGCACTGAGGAGAGAGGAGAAGGAACAAAGGCAACAGTGTGGCTGTTTACTCATTCCACATACTGTTGTCTTTGATCAGATAAGCCCATGGCCATACAGTGAAATATTTCCAGATCCAAATAAGCCAGAAAAAAAAAAAAAAAAAAGAAAAGAAAAAAGAGAGAGAAACTAGGAGATAAACACCAGACCTCTTGGATTTCATCTGTCCCAGGTGTTTACCTGCCCCATCAAGTCATGTGACAGGGAACTGGTTGTGATTGCCTTGCAGAGAGGGCCTTTGACTTTCATCCCACTCTAAGGTGTGCCTCTTTCTGCAGGTGTGTTGTCCTGCATCAGGATTTTAACCCTTGAGTAGTGCAAACTGTTGAGGTGGGGTAACAAAGGAACAGGGTACTGGGAAGAAAAACTGCACCTTCCATCTAGTAGGTAGGTTGTTGCTTTAAAGATGCTAAGACATGAGATACAGGAGGGCTGCAAGAGGTGGGAGCCAACCCTGCGAATGAGACTTTTGGTGGCTGGGGACTGCCAGGTTGACAAGCTCTTGTGTTCACCCTCCACAATCGCATCTCTAAACAGAGGCAACAGGTCAGTCTGTTGTCCTCACCTCTCTGTACTCAGCGTGCAAACCCTAGATAATTCAAAGCCTACTTATTTTTATTTCTAAGCAGGACCACAGCCAGGCTTTAATTGGCGTAATTCAGCCAAAACTTATTTACCACCTTTTCCTGGTTTCCGTGTAACTTTTGGCATGTTTGAGTATTTTAATTGCAGGCGAAGGAAAGGCTGTTTTAAAATGAGGTTTGTAGAGGAGAAGGTTTAACCATGCTGTTTAAAGAGCACATTTGCAGAGTGCCAACCCAAACATACCCAGGTGCATTCAATAGAAAAGGTCCTTTCAAATTATTATGTGCAAAAGGTAGAATTCTGAAAATTAAATCAAGTAAAACAAACTCTCAAATGCATTTAATTGAAAGTCAATTTTATGGAATACTGTACAGTTATTAGCTGACTGGTTTTGAGCTGCTAACTTTCCTGTTATTGTTGCTGTTTTAATCCTGAGAAAACAACAAACTATTTTTAAAGACAGATTTAGCAAAATACGGTGCAGAGGAGGCAGCAAACGGCAGCTGCACGTGCTCCTGCTTAGCACAGCTCCGTGGCGCTGGGTGAAATGCCCGCTGTGCACAACAGCAGCGGTTCCGGGGCCGAGAGGCACTTACTGTGGAGTGGCTCCTGTGGCCGTGGGCTGTCCTTGTGTTATTACAGCTCTTGGCTTTGGTTGACTTTGTATAAGCTACCGCTCTTCCTCACCTCATTTATTTGAGGCTCTGACAGCACTGATAGTATCAGTAAAGATTCCCCAAAACCCCGTGCTGTATTAATGTACTGTTAGCAATTACTTAGGTTAGCAAATAGTGGCAGAGATGCTTTGGTGTTTGCTAATACCATTCAAATACAGGCATAAAAGCATTAATATAAATGAGAGATAAGACCTTGGCAATTCCTTTTCCTGCTGTCCCAACTCTGTTCACATGGGGTGATGACTTCAAATTTGCACCGCATTAAAGAAATGAAAAGAGAATGGCTCGTGCACTTTGCACAAGAGTTACACCTCTTCCCTGTATGCCCCCAGGTATCACTGTCCCTAAACTGAGCCATTTAGCAGTTCCATGCTGCGGAGGATGAATGTCCAGCACTCATCTTTCACGTGCAGCTCTTGAGTTGGTGTCACAGAAGTAAAACTGTGGGCTTTGACTTGTGCAGAAACGCAGGAAGAAATACTAAAACAAGCCAAAAAACCCCCTTAAATTCTGCTGTGTATTTGAACGTGTGGCCCCTCATCTGAGTCTTCATGATGCTAGAATTTAGAGTCTTGATTTGTGTGTCCACCTGTAGATAAGAGAGGAGGAGAATGTGCATGGGCACAGAGGAGATTACAAAATCTTTAAGTAAATACCTCCTGAAATCACTGCTTTTGTGTGTGTGGCAATTTCTCTAGTGGGTTTAGTTAAACATTTCCAAGGTCCTTTCTTAAAATAAGTCTGGTAGATACTTTTGAGCTCTGATCTGATGCCTAGGAAAATTAATGTGTTGGGATTTTTTTTCCTCTTTTTGTTTTTGATCGTAAAAATTTGGGAAGGGCACACTAATCTTGAAAGCTAAGATACTAATATGGAGCCAGACCTCTTTTTTTTCTTTTAAAGTTTCATAAAACCAGGGAAACTTTTTTTTTTTAAAATTTTTGTTTTCTTCTGAGCGTCCTGGTGTTGGTCAGTTCTATGCAAACAGTGCCAGAATGCTCCAAGAAAGGCTGATTTTGCAGTATTTCCAAGCTTGCTAGTGCCATGAAGTAGTAAAACAAAGAAAGAAAGAAACATTACAAAGTTTCAGGAATTAAATGTTTGGGGATATAATTGCCCAAGTATTCTACTAAATGAACACTGCAACATTTAAGGACTTCTGTCAGCTGCAGAACAGAGTAAAAATATGGAATATAAACCCCTTTATAATGTTTATTCATGTTGAAGACACACAGTTGTAAAAAAGATTCTAGTGTGTGTCCAGTAGAGACATGAATAAAAGTGGAAAAATATAAAATGAAATGGTTTTATTACATTGCAATGGCTTCTTACTCTCTGCTATGTAAATAACTTCTGTGACCTTACTTACTCAGTATAGCCTTTCATTTATTTTTTATTTAAAAACAAAGAAAAAAAACCCACTTTTTTGTTTTCGAGTCTTTTTATTTTCTACCAATGTGGTGAAGCAGTGTCAGCAAGAGCTAAGCTGCTCTGTTCAGTCCTTGTGACTGTCAATGTCCCTGAGAATTTGCAATCGAGGGTATGGATTTTGTTATTGTAATCCCTGGGAGATGAGGGCTGTGACGTTTGGTATCCTTAGAGGAGATACCAGCTTTGGTCGAGCAAAGAGTGGGCCAAGGCTTCAGGAGTTTTTGAGTTACTGCTGGGAGAAGGAGATTGGTAGGGTCAACAACTCCTGCAGCAATGTCTGTCTGGTTCAAACTGGAGCTCACAGGACATTGCTGCTCCAAGGGAGCAGTTCCAAGCTGAATTAAGGGTTGATTTTCTACGCCATTATTCTTTAACGGTGCAAGAACCCGGAGGGGTGGAAGAGCCCAGGGCTAGTCGTCTACTTTTAATCTCACATAATATGCTTTTTGTTGGTGTCATTGTCTAATTCTATATAATCTTGTACCTTGGCAACCCATCTTTATCCTGAGGAAAGGATAGACCACTTCTTAGAAGAATGATTGCTCTAACGAACATTGCAAAATGCTGGCTGTGTTCAGCAGCTCAAACACAATTAAACAAAAAGCAGTTTGAACAAAAGCTTTTCTGTGGTGTGGGAGAGAAAACCTTGTGCTTGTGCTGACAGTTGGACAGTAAATATATGGCAGTCTACCCCATAAACAAAGCAGGAACGTCCCTGGAGTGAGATCCTCTGCTCCTTGTCCTTCTTACGTAGGTTAGGGCAGAAATACCACCTGCAGGTCATGGCTTGTTTTGCAATATTGATCCTTTTCATCCACTTGCCCTGTTGTGAAGCTGGGCCTGGCATCCCAGGGGATGCTGCAGCATGCCCTCTTGGACCTGCGAGGCCACCCCTGCCCATGGACATGTGGTGTGCTGGCAGGTACCAGTTACATGTCCTTCAGAAGCTGTCTGTGGAACAGTGAACAGTTGGTACATGAAGCTCCCCAGACCTGTAGCTGTTCTGTAGACCTCTCTTTTCACTGCAGGGTAGGCTTTGCTGTCAGTTCTCATTGACAAAAACCCCTTGGTCTGGCAGCCAACCTCTGATGGGAGGAAGAAGTTGAGAGCCAGGTCATGAAAACAACTGCCAAGATAACAGCTTATCCAAACAGGTCTCTTTATTCTACAATTTATTCAGTTAAATTGCCCTGTCTGAATGACATCTGATGGGAAATTATTTCAGACATGGAGCATAGCTCACCTCATGTCCACAGCTGCCATGGATCTCACTACTTGAATTAGAACAAGTCTGACCCTTAGAAGATGTTGGTTTAGAAGGTTAAAGTCTTTTTAGCACGTTCCAGAAAATCTCTCCTGTTGATGAATGCCATGGAAGCAATTTTCTACAGTACCAGCTTTTGGCAAAATTTAGGCCACATCATTGTTATTTGCACTCCTGAGAGTCTCAGTAAATTCATATTTCTTTCAAAAGGTTCTGGCAGGAAATTAAACCCTTGCTGTAGAGGTCAATACAATGAATCTGTCAAGTCCTTCTGTTAAAAATCTTAAACTTCAACTTAATCCCCATTTTAAAATAAACCTAGTGACTTTATGCTTCCAAAGCTTTAGAAACGGGTGGAATGAGTTTAGAGGATGAAGCCAGAAGGGAGCTTCTTGTTCCAGTTGGGTAGCCTGTGCTTCTGAACTTCTCAGTCACTGTTTTCCCTGGGAGACTCTAAATGTGAGCCTTTGTTACCACACTGCACCTTTTCAGGACATCCTTGCTCCGGCTCTCACACCAGCATGTCCACCCTAAGCATCTCGAATTGGGAGTTTAGTAAATGTATCTTTGTGATTAATTGCATGAGCCTCTCAGAGTGTTTTGAGCATTTATGAGTGATTTAGAGGCCACATCATCCTTCTCTTTCCCCAGAGTGACAGGATTTTAGGCTTCTGAGTCACACCAAACTATTAGAAATTATACCCTTATAAACTATTGTCATTTGGGAATTTCAGCAATACTCAAGCACTTTAGAGTAGAATGGTTTTGAAAATTGAAATGTACCCTCTAAAATATTTTGAGGCTTTTGAAAGGTGCTCCAGGCTGCATCGTCCATGTATGATTTTGTTCCACGTATACCACAACAAACTAAAGGGAGGAAGAGTAGAGAGTAAGATGCAGAAGTGATTAATGAGTGTGAACAAGCCAGTCCCCCACTTTCTATAGCTATAAGCACTTTTCTAAAGTACTTAAGATAAGGATTTATTGCTGAGCAGTCTGTCGTTCTGTCCCTTGCCAGGTTTCACATCGCTGACTAATGCCATTCAGTTGTTACAAGCCAGTGACTATATTTGCGTCATCAGAGCACCCAATCCAAATACCTGGGTAGGAATTCATGGCTGAAAATTTCAATGGGAGACCTTATGGAAGGGAAAGGAGACTTTGATTTTACTTAAGTTTTCAAAGTTGTATCTGTCGAGTCACATTCTTGTACCTGGGCAGTGAAAATCGCCAAGATGTGCATGTCCGAGTAGTCTGGGCAGGGTTGTTTGTGGTGACATGGAGAGGAAGGCATTCCAGCTACCGTGTCCCCGTTCCATCTGCAGTGTTCCTCTTGAATGGGGACAGTGAATTGGGTTTTGAATGGGTCTTTTAATACTCTTTTGAAGTCAGCAGTTATTATGGCAAGAAGAATCTTGTTTACGTTTCCCTCCCTCATCTTAGGCAATTGTCTCTTGTTTCCTCATTGTGGTGATCTTACAGCTACACCCTGTCTTCCTCGGAGGGTAGCAGGAGGGAGGGATGGTACATGCAATTCTCTTTTTTGCCATCGTTCAGTCCTCTGGTAATCAGCACAGGTCTTCTGCTGACAATTAATCTGTGCTGTGTTCTTGATGCAGAAAATACCGTCCTTGATGTTTGCCAGCGTAATTGCACTCAATTGTATCCTTAGTTCTCAACAGATGCCAGGTTTTTAACCCTTGCTTATTATTCTTTTTCTGGTGCTTTCACAAAGCACCTTTACGGTCACACCTCGCTCGTACCTATCTCTAAATTTCTGACGCTGAATGCTACAAGCCTTACATGTTGCAAGGCCGAAAGAGTTAAAAGGGAGCACCAGGAAATGCTCTGTGACTAAAAATAGAATGGCTGGGAGAGAGGAGGGATGTGGGAGGGGAAGGAAGATGCGGGAGAGACTCTCTCAAAGCTTTCCCTAAGACTTCTGAGCATTATCTGTAAAAACCCTACAAAACAAAAGACAGCAACACCTGCTCAGGTCTGTAGCAACATTTCCGCTTACTCCAAGGTGAGTCAATCTGAAAGCAATATTTGTGCCCTCAGGTTTAGAGACAAGTGAATCACTTCTGTTAAAAAAGAGAAGAAAAAAAAAAAAGCCCAAGTACCGTGGGCACTTCCAGTCCTCACTGCTGTGAAAACTTGGAACCCAGCATTTTGTAAACCAAGCAAGTTCAGCTGATGTTAGATAAGTTTCTTCTCGACTTCCCAGTGTGCTCCTGGGTTTCACATTACTGAGGAAGATTTAAAGCGCTCCTAAAAGGTCACTTCTCATTAATGTATTTCAAGCAAGGAGAGATGGATTCATTTGTTAAGGGCAAACTTTTGACTATTACATAAGAACAGCAGTGGAATAGTTTTATGGAGAGTTGGGTTTACCTTAAACCAACCCAAGCATACCAGAGGGCTTTGATGGAAACTGATCATGGTGTAACAGGAGTTCAGCCTCATTGGAGACTTTACTACTACTTTATTTCTTACTCACTTTTTATTACCTGGTGTTCGTGACCAGACGTGGATGGAAGACTGCTGATTACTTACAATCTGTTACTCAGGGAGGGAGGTCTTCCTCTCTACTCTGCCCTAGTGAGGCCACATCTGTCGTCCAGTTCTGGGCTGCCCAGTTCAAGAGAGACAAGGAGCTACTGGAGAGAGTGCAGCTCAGGCTCCGGAGATGCTGAGGGGCTGGACCATCTGTGTGCCCAGGAAAGGCTATTATAGATTAGCCATATTTGGTTCATCTGCCTTGAGGAATGGAGGATGTTGAAGCAGAGAATATTATTGCCTGTGAGCAATTAGCTGTGTGACTATAGGACAAGACCCTTGGCTGTTAGTGTGCAGTTTTATTTGATGAGTTAGAGACAGGCAGTGTGGTTGGAATGTGAAACTTGGAACTTGTACTTTTAGGGGTGGCTTGACAATCTTTTGTGTGTGCTCATGGCTGCGGAGTGCTGTGTGAGGGCTGGGTACCTGCTGCCTTGTGCTGTACATGCCCACTTTTGATAGCGAGTAGGTGCCGTAGATGCCTTTTCTCATAACATGAGAAAGGTTGTTCAGGAGGTGCCAGATCCATCAGGAATCGCAGAGGTGAGGCGAAGCTGTCACTCTCAACCTGCCTCATGCTGGGGCACCTGTCCTGGTGCTTAAGCAGAGGATGGGACTTTACACCTACAGTGCTGGGGCCAATGCTGCTGTGTTGTGTGTTACTGCCATCCAGAGTTCACTGGAGTGAGGTGCATTTGGAGAAGATACTCTGCTGGTTCTACACATGCAAGGTAAAGGCAATAACTAATAAGTGGCATAAGTAAAGAATGATGTTCCAAAATCGCTTTGGTTTCCAGCAAGAACTGGAAGCTGCATCTGCCACATCTGGAGCAAGTCTCTTTTCAGTTCATATTCGATCTGCTCTCTCCTCCCTCAGACACTGGGTTCAGTGAGAACATGATCTCTTCAAAAGAACCAGCGGGAGACCTGTGTTCATAGATTAGCATTTAGTGTGATTTAGCATTAGTGTGATTTTGGCTGCTGGTTATTATAGCGTTATATCGCAAAAGTGCGGAGAAGCCCAGATCTACCATTTGCATTATTTCATGAAGCCATCTGAGTTCTTGTTTCAGATAAAGCAGAAGCTTGAGCATATCCAGCATTGTTGGAATGAACCAGCTTCTAGTCAGCTCTAGGTTTTCAGGAGGGGTATTAATGTGGCTTCTTTCTTGCTTATTTTTTAAGTGCTGTTTTCAAATCTAGGGACTGGAGGTCATGCTCTTACCAATTCCTGTACACCCAGCACACTTAAATTTATGTTCTGTTCTGCTGCTTCTCCCCACCCCATCCACATGAAAGGACTGGCTTCTGTGGAGGGGCAGATTCTTAGCTGGCTTCAGGAAGCAGCACAGCTCTGTTGAAATCAGTGCAAGTGACCCAAGGACATCGCCTGGAGCGTTTACTGTAGCGTTACCTGATTATACCCGTGCAAAGAGGCACTTGTGACCCACCGTGTGACTGATGCTTGTTGGTTAATTTTAAAACTACTGATCTGGTGTAAGAGAAAGTTCAGATGTTTTACTGGAGAGCAAGATTTGGTTGCGAGATGGTGCAGAGGAATGGGGAGCAGAAGGCAGAAAACAAATACCAAGAAAGTGACTCATCGGCTCTTTACTTGAAAGCTCCACACTCCCCCTCAAGCAATATTCCAGCTCAAATTCAGACTGTAAATCACTACCTGCTTGAACTCGTGAGTTACTCATTCGTCATGTGCCCGGCCAAGTTGGGCCAGGCTCCATCGTTTGAAGTGGTTAAGCCCCTGGCTCAGGCTGTGGGGTGGCCGGAGCAGAGCCCAGGAAAGCTGTGGCAGTTGCTCTGCTTGGACCCAGAGAACTGCAGTGAGAGCCATGGCCCCTGGTTCATCTGGGGAAGGCAAAGCAGAGCCCTGACCGAGGGGTGAAGGTCATTGTAGAGACCTGGCTATGTTATAGCTGTACAGCAGACATCTCCCAGCATGCCTGGAAGATTCAGGTTCACACCAAATCCTACTCCCTGAGCTGTCAGTGAGTTCAAAGATCAATCTAGACGGCTGTGCCCACACCCAGGCTCAGACAGGTAACGCTGTCCAAGATGTCACAGAAAATCACCATGAAATGCTGTTTCAGCTCCCCGTTCCAGAAGGCTGTGGCTCTCCAAAAGGCCTGAATTTCCCAGCCTCATTCAGATATCCTAGAACATCAAGTGGCATTAGCTATCTCTCCTGGCAACTGCTCTTCTAAGCGGAATCTTCTATAAGACAATACTGATAATGCCTCATATACCCCTCAAATTGCCTTTGTGGCTATAGAAAACATGCATCTGGAACTGGTCACACTTAGTCTCCTGTAACAAGTTACTGATACACAAGAAAAGGGATAAGGTTTGGTGGAAACTCTTCCAATGAAGCCCGAGCTGTCTACATCACTTGGCAAATGATGTTCAGCTGCATACTCAGCAACTAATACTGAGAAAAAAAATGGACATTTTAAAGGATTAAGCAATACAGAGACAGTATTCAATTGTTGGTTTTCATGGTTTGCATGATACATTAGCCTTAATTTTTGCTCTCTGGGGCATTTTTGTAGGAAGGACAGAAACTTCTAGTTGTGGGGAAGGGATCTCCCTTTCCCAGCTGAGCTGGTGGTGTTGGTTTGGACCCACACTGAGACCATCCAGGCTGAGTTTTGAAGAACTTGTACATATTCCTCAGTTGTTTTTTTTTTTTGTAAGAACAGTTAACAAAGAGCTGAAACTTGCTGTGTTTATTCCATTCAGTAGCTGAACCCTGAATAGGAAATTACCCTGGAAAGTACAGAGTTGAACTCACACTGAGAGGCAACAGAAAACTGCATAGTAAGGTTTGAAGCCAATAAACTACTTAGCTGCACCTACCCAAGCAACAGAGCATCAGGCCACCTCTCAGATACTTTAAACGGAAGAATTTACAGGGTTTGGTTCATTCCTGCACAGAACTGCTATGTGCCATTTGCACATCTCTATGGCATTGCTGCTCATGCTTAAGCTCAGGAGAATCTCTGTTGGCCAAGTGCGCCCCGGACTGTGCCAGGGGAAGGGTGGGCTCAGCTGTAGGTGTTGTTAGCTGGTATCCTTGTCTTGTTTCGATCCGATGTTCTGGGCGATGCGCAGCGCTGGTGCCCACAGGAGGGAGCCAGAGACATTGCTCTCAGGAAACAAAACCCACCTTTGTCTTCAGCATCTTCACTAGATGTTCCTGTGTGGAAAGGAGTAAAAGCCCATGGCAACCTTTAAACGCACCCATGGAGTCTCATGCACCATCTTAAAAGGAACTCAAACTTACCGGGGTGATTATCTGAAAGTATTCAGGGAAAAAAGCATCATGTTGAGAGATACCTCAGAGCTATGATACCCGCTTTTCACGGTGGACATCTCTCACAAGGAGAAATGACTTTCCTGTGCCCTGAGCAGCAGTAGAACCACTGGAAGGAAATGTCTATTGCAGATGTGCCATGCTCTTAGATGGAAGTGGCGAGGGCTGAAGGTCTCTCCTTCAGTTCCAGGCGCATCTGGATAAATTATCTGCTCTTTTTAGACCCATGAATGTTTGCAACCAGGGTGGGCCTGTTTCCTGCAACCCTTACCACAGACCCATCTACCATCACAGAACCTGGGGAGTGGGGAGGCAGCAGGGATGGGCAGGAGCAAAAGAAAACCCTCCCTAAGGACAGCAGACCCTTTGCTGTGTGGCTGTGGGAGGCCTGGCTCAGAGGCAGTGCCCTTGCAGGGAAAGTAGCCTTGAGATCTGTGAACCTTGTCCTGTGTCTTGTTTTCATTTTTCCCTCTAAACAGAAATTCAGCTTTGGTATGTGGCCTGTTGCTGAATGAGGAAAATATAAAGAAAATAAATCTTTCAACTGACTAAAAATAAACAGTGTTTTATGAATATGCTGGCAAATTTCACAGAAGGATGGGATTTCTTCATCTTTAGCTTCATTAGAGACACTGGGGGTAACTTTTCCATATTAAAAGGAATTCATTATTATTTTCTTTTGGTATTTGCTAGATGCCGTGAGTTTTTGAGCTGTTTGCTGACATCTGACATTGTTTTGTGATTGTACTTGGAGATGAGGTAGTGCGCACATTTGCTTTTGCTTTGAGATGGAGTGACCTTTCTCAGCTCACCGAGGGCTGCAGCCTGGTTCCTTTGATCTGCATCCCAAAACGATAAACCCAGTGGAGGAGAGACATCCTGCCAGTCCACGGCCGAGCTAACTGCTGTCATGCGAGCCATGACCTGGTGCTGTTTGTTGTCACCACAACAGAGGTGGTTGGAGCTAGAGATTGGCAAACCTGTTTCTTTCCTTCCTAAGTCATCTGGAAGGCTGTGAGGAATATTTATAACATCTCTTCTTCCTGAGCTGTCTGTGGTTACATTAGCTGGTAGGGGCTAATTCAGCATGCCATTAAAGTAGGATGATAAAATGGTTTTGTGCCCCTTGTGCAGATGACGCTGGTTAACAGCAAACCCCCATCTTTGAGCTCTCACTGACAGCATCTCAGCGGTACAGGAATGTGACACTACTGTGAGATACCGGGAGGTTCAGGAGAGACAAAGTAAATGATTTTTCATGCAATTATTTGATCAGTGGTAAAGAAAACATTCAGAACAGCCAAAGTGCCCCCCAACACACACAGGCAAGAAGGCGTGAGAACAAGCAATGACCAAATATGGTGTATATAATTCATAACAGCTACAGAACTGAAAGGAAAATAGATATGTCATGCACAATGTTTTTTCATATGTTAAAAGAATACATTCCTTTCCCCTGTGCTGTAGTTATGAATTTGTCAGGGTTCACGTTTTTCCTCTTATTATTTCTCATCGTTAAAGGTCACCAGGCTTTAAAAATATGACGAGCCTGTGTCTTTGGTCTAATCCATCTAATGCACTACATCCAAAGATTAAATCCCTGATAGAATAGTGCCAGATGAAGCCTTCTCCCCTACCCCCAAGTTCTTGCGTAGGTGGCAGGATGGATTCTGGTCACAACACGGCCAAGATTTCATGAAATCAGGTTATTGTTCACAGGAGTTGATGGTGAGACTTGGGAGGAACAGAAGTGTTTGCTGAGCTCTTTGTTGTTCTGAAAGGGGATGTCTTTGGCAAGAGTGGAGACTGAAATAACGACCCAAAGCTGGAAGGCAGAGCTGCCAAGCAGGACTCTGTAGCCACAGGTGTAAAAGAGCATTGTCTAAAACACAGTCCTCACTGATGGCTATAGATGGCTTCACAGAAAATGCCATGAACTGAAGGATACCAGTTCAGTGGTGGCCAGTGCAGGATCTCTTTCCGCCATGCCGATTTACTGTAGAGGATGAACCTTTGCTGGTAATGGAGAGGACTTAATCTGCAAGGTCCCATCCTTTCTCCAAATGTTGGAATCCTACAGACTGTCATAAACCCAGATTGTTTGTTGAGATCATGGTGGTGGTGGCTTTGCCCTGGAGCTGGTTATATTCCAGTCTGTTTATATTCCAGACTGACACCAGCACTCTTGCACTGAGGTTTTTTTAACTGTCCCAATGAGGGTTGAGACAAGGATTTTTCAGAATATGTAGGTTCTTTGGGACATCTCACTGGAGGGCAGACTTGCCACTGTGCTCAGGTCCCACTGTGTACATATCACACTGACGTGGTTTGTAGCCTTAGCCTGGAGTAAACTCCATTTAGGAAATCTCTTGTGCCTTAAGTCCCAGATGTCCTCCCTGCAGGGCAGGAAAAGGTGTATTCAGACTTCTGTGTGGTTTGGTTGGAAGATTTTTTTGTTACTGTAAACAGTTGATTTTGCTTCCACGTAGCACCTCCCTGTTCAAAGCTCTTCTGTGCTGTGATAGCCACCCAAACAGTACCAGATAGGATTGGTCTGCAGGTAGTTTCCAGCCTGAGCGCAGGGTCATCACCACCAGTGTAACGTCCATGCCTGTGCTCACGGGAGTCAAATGTTGCTCTGGTTTGATCTGCACTTTGCTGTGGTGCTGGAGGGGGTTACTGTGTTCTCCAGCATGGTCTGAACACACCCTCTGGGACTGTGGCATCTTGCTCTGTTTGCTAAATGGAGTCTGCCTGATGAAATCTGTGCTGTACTGTCCTTCACTTGGTATTAATAAGCTATCTGACTCAGAGCTTGTAACTTTGAGTCTTTACTATGACAACAGATAAAGTGACAAGCTTTGAAAGAACTTGTGTAAGAGGAGGAGGGATTTGAGAACCTTTTGGCCAGGCTGTTCCTTGATTTGTCCAAACAACTGTTTGGTACCAGAAAGTTCCAGGGAAATGTTACCTTCTGCTCTGTGCCTCTTCAAAGGCTGGTTATGCACAGATACCTCAGCTGAAAGCTAAAGCCAGAGCCAGTGCTGGTGCTGAAATTGCGTCTTAAACCATGGAGTAGCTGAATGCAGGTTTCGTAGGAAATCGACAGGTCCAAGAGTCTCCATCTTGTTATGATTTACATACCAGGGAAACACAAACTTGGAGAGGGAATTGTAATCGTACAAATGGGCTCATGCTTATTATTTGAAGCCAGCTAGAGAATGCTGTAATTCATTGGCTTTATTGTTCTGGGGTTTGTTTGCCTTTTCTCTTTTTCTCCCCCAAAGAAAAAGCAAGCACTTGCGCTGCTCTGTATGGAAATAAGAATGTCCTGTCCTCTGAAGACACAAGTATGACCATGATTAATTTTCACAGAATCACAGAATGTTAGGGACTGGAAGGGACCTTGAAAGATCATCGAGTCCAACCCCCCAGCCAGAGCAGGATCACCTAGAGCAGGTCCCACAGGAACACGTCCAGGCGGGGTTGGAAAGTCTCCAGAGAAGGAGACAACTCCACAGCCCCTCTGGGCAGCCTGGGCCAGGCTCTGTTACCCTCACTGTGAAGAAGTTTTTTCTCATGTGGAACCTCCTATGTTCCAGCTTGCACCCGTTAATTTTGTGCTAGAGCCATGGTTCTGTTGGGGAGCCACGTTGTAGCTGCAGAGGCTTTTTCCCCCAGTTTAAGGATTAACAAGGTGTGACCAAGCCTGAAATAACTATTTTACTGCAATTCTAAAACTGTGTGGTGTTGTGTGTGCTAGAGCAAGAAAACAGGCTCAGTCCCCTCTTTCCTTTGGGATTGTCTAGATGCTCTCCCAGTGCATTAACTGTAGGACTGGCTGAGGCCTAGATACTGGACTGGGCAGTGAACCAAAATTTTTGGGGTATTGTATGCTGCTTTACACTTATTCTGTGCTCCGTGGGCACTGCAGAGAGCCCTGTGGAATAGTCTACAACCTGAGCTGCTTTCCTGCTTCGTCCCCCATCACAAACCCTTGTGTGCAGGGGCTAGAAATTGCTCTGTAATTTAGTGCACAGATAGAAGAAGCTTTAGGACAGCTAAAGCTAAACTGTCCCATCCCCGTTAAGCAAATGCCCCCCCAAGAGAGCACTTGGCCTAGCTTTCAAGTAAACTGCCAATTTTTCTTAAAGTCCCAAGTGTAAGCAGTATGGATGGTAAAGAATTACCAAAGCCAGCTTTTGGTTGATGGCAAAATGCCTGTAACCTTCAATATCTTGCGAATTGGCCCTGAACTGGTCACAGCTGAAGAAGAGATTTCAGTTAAACAGGGAAAGCAATTGGTGTTCCCGGGTGCTGGCAGTGCTGCTGAAAACACGTGCTCTTCTGCAGTGTGCTTCCAGAAGTGGGGTGTCCGTTCACATGTGGAACGGAGTGGCTTGGTCTTGGGAAGCTCAGATGTTTGTAGTGATAACAAGTGAGGGAGGGACACAGATAAAACCTTCTGGTCCCCCTCATACGTTGATAAACCGGGGAAGGCTCAGGGCTCCTCAGACTCTCCCTTCCTCTGTGCATCTTTCTCCTGCTCTGCTGTGAACTTTGCTATGGAGCTGGTACAGCCAAGGTGGTGCTCATTCAGCAGGGGTTCTGCAGCCTCTTCTCTCAAGGTGTGCTCTGGTTTTCTCTGCTCAGGTCAGAGAAATACATCTCATTATACATTATCCACTCTGGCATCTCCTAATCTACACCTGCTAATAGAGAGGCCTCACAACGTCGAGGAATAGAAAATCTTGTGCATAACGATCTTTACCACCCAACCCAGTATATTTAGACTGAGAGGGACAGAGTATTCCCCTTCCCAATGGACCTTGAAGCACCGGGAAGATAGTTTAGCCAAAGTCACTGAGAAAATTAGTGGCAGCAACTAGATTCTGGTACGTTTTTTCCCTTTCAAGTGATTACTTAAAACTGGTATTGCTCTTCAAGAGTTTCTCTTCTGCTTTAGAATTTGGGATTGGGAGGGGGTGAAAAATGGGAAGTAAATGAGAGGAAAGGGCAGTTCTGTCTAAATCCCCTAGTATAATTTTATACCTCTCTGTGGGTTTTAAATTCTTAGTTAAAACAAAAAGCTTTTATACTGGAGACCATAATGTAAGATATAAAGATGATCCAAAGCATAAAACAAGAGGATGGACTAAATGGAGAATAAAAAGCAAAATAAATGAAGAACTTCTGTGGTTAAGTGCTAGGAGCTTTGGAAAATAATGCTTAAATTAGAAGCATGTGTTCTAGAAAGTTACAACATAGGTATTGCAAAAAATGCATTCTTCCCAGAGGATGGGGCCGAGTTAGGATTCAAAATTATGAAGTGGGCTGGGGAGGGGATCTAACCTTCTGCCTAGGAAAAGAAAATGTACGTGTAGATCACATGTAGCTTACTACATAGGTAAGTGTCAAGCCCAAGAAAGAAGAGTATTTGGGGAACTCCAGTGGATAATGTTGTCTTCACTTCCATGAAATGTGGAAGAACTGGAATAGAGAAGGCCTCGATTTCAGGGCTCAAGGAGGCACTTCCTCAGCTAGCTAGATTTGCACAGCTTAGAGGTTCTAGACATCCCAGGTATCTGTGAGCTGAGAAGATGTCATCCTAAAGATGGGAATGGGCACTTAGATGTTACTGACACAAATGGAGTTTAAATGATTGTGTGTTCTCATGTGGTTGCTCCTTTGGTCTGTTGTTTTCAGTATCCTGCATGTGGAGAGAAGAGGTGCATTAATGGAGCAAGGGAGAGAGTTTATGGCTTGTGAATCCAGAGGTCCCATCTCTGGGAAGGGGCCTTCTTCCTACTTGTCAAAGAAATGGCCAAAATCATTATATCTAGATCCAGGACAAATTCTTTGCTAAAATTTGCAGTGAGCTGCAGCAATTTCCCAGTTGGAGCATTAAGAAAGGAGAAGAGAATTCCGAGCTGGAGTCTGGAGATTGAAAACATTAATTAGAAACCTCTGCATGTGGCTATCTCATCTCTGTCCCTATATGCAGAGCTCAAACAGATGCAAAAGCTTATTTCTGTGGCTCTGTCCAGCACTTCTCTCACAGTACAGATACTCTCTCTGTGCTCTACCAACCAGGCTTTGGAGAGACTTTTTTTGTTGTTGTTAACTGGTCTGATCCTGAGCCGTCAGCAACTCACCCATCGTGCTGTAATATATAACCGTGGAGGGAATCGCGCTGCACAGTGCTCGGTGCGCTTTCCAACTTGCTCATTTGCAAGAGACACAGCACAGAAGGGAGATGAGCCCTGAAAGGGCCAGCTGAGTTTGAGTGAGTAAGGAATGGAAGGTTGAAAGCATCGTGGACAGATTTGCTGAACCCATATAAAGATCATTAGCTTGTGTAAATCAGCACTGCTCCAGTGAAGCCAGTAAAATGGGGTTTAACACCCACTGAAAACCAGGCTGTGTGGTCTCATCTTAAGTAACGGTCTCAAAAATGCAGCTGATGGAGGTTTGCTGAGGAAGTGACAGAGAGGAAGCTGAAGTGGGATATACTGTCCTGTACAGACAGTAGTAAGGGGAAAAGAGAACAAAGGAAATAGGCAGAAACCAATCTAAAGGATTAAAAGGGTGGGAAATGCTCAGGGCCTGAATCAAAGAATCGTAGAATCGTTTTGGTTGGAAGAAACTGTAAAGCTCCTTGAGCAATGGGGAATCTAGTCCATTTGTCCTGTAAGGACCAAGGCAAGAGGAAAATATCAAGTAGCAAGTAAAGAATCTGGATGGAAGGGAAGCAGAAAATAAATAAAATAGTAGTAGTCTAGTAGCAGATTCAAAATCTAGATAAAGAAAATGCAGTTTGCTTTAAATGTCTACCTTGGTGATTTCTGTCTGGGCTGCTGGGGCATTGCCTGCATTAAGGCTTCATTAGGGGAGAGTCAAAAATGTCACTTTTCTGACATTAGAACCCAGCCAACTAAAGATCAGTTACCGGTGTATGTCTGATTGCTGGGGTCATAGTCAACTCTGTGTTTTCCACCAAGTTGGAGGTTTTTTGGTTTTGTTTTTTTTTTTCTTTTCTTTCCTTTTTCTCCTTGGCAATGATATTTGCATTCCTTATAGCAAAATACCAAGGTTAAACTAAAAATAATTCTGCCTGTCAGTTTTAGATTAGGACTAGAGCAGGCACAGATTTACTGTAACTGTGTATGTAATGATTGCTGCATATGCTGCCAGGAAATTGCTGCAGACAGTTGAAGAATTGGATTAATGTTTTCTAACATAATCTGAAGTTAGTTTTGATCGTTGAGTGGTAACTGCTGTTAGTACCTGCGTGAATCCACTTACTTTAACAAGAAATGAAGATGCATAGAAATTATTTCCTTTCCTGAAGACGAGGTTTTGAAGCCTGTGCCATTCTCATTGGCAGTATTCTGGAATTCTTGTGTCCAGTGCTGGGCTCCCCAGTTCAGGAGAGACAGGGAACTACTGGTGAGAGTCCAGTGGAGGGCAAGGAAGATGACTGGGGGACTGGAGCATCTCTCTTATGAGGAAAGGTTGAGAGAGCTGGGACTGTTTAGCCTGGAAGGGATTGAGAGGGGACCTTATCAGTGTCTATAAATATCTAAAGGGTGGGTGCAAGGAGGATGAAGCTGGACTCTTTTTAGTGGTGCCCAGTGACAGGACAAGGGGCAACAGACGCAATCTGGAACACAGGAGGTTCCGTCTAAATATGAGGGGAAACTTCTTTACTGTGAGGGTGGCAAAGCCTTGGAACAGACTGCCCAGAGATTCCAACCTCACCTGGATGTGATCCTGTGTAAAGTACTCTGGACAAACCTGCTTTGGTGCGGGGGTTGGACTAGGTGATCTCCAGAGGTCCCTTCCAACTCCAACAGTTCTGTGATTCTGTGAAAAAGCAGCACCACACCCCTGAATCCCAGTACCCTTGAAATCAATCAGCTAGTGCTTCTTAAACCACTTTGAGCTTGCAAGGATTTTATGTCTGGTTGTGCATGTGAGTTCCCTAATTCAGGTTTATAAACGTGCCCTTTGTTTTTCCTAGTGAAAGCACAGGTTTGGTGTTTCTGAAGTTCAGTTTGTGTGTTTGCAGATCTGGGCACAAGAGACCACATAAGAAAGTGTTAATCCTCCCTCTTCCAAAATGCAGAGATTTCAAGGAAGGTGTTACAATCTGACGTCTCGCGTTGGTATTAGAACCAGCTCTGATTACTAAAACAGATTCTCCTTCAAAAGCCTGTTACTCCAGAAGGGCAGAGTCTGTGGAGAGTGATTGGTTTCTGTTACCCTTTCTAAAGGTCTCAACATCCAAAGTCTGAGATTAGTTTTGATCCCTGTGGCTGAGAGAAAAGCTGTAGCTTGCTTTCACTGCCATTTGAAAGGGCTGAGTGAGGTCACCAATGAAGTCACAGAATGGTCCATTCCTCCTCAGTTTATCTGCCGGCTGTGTTCTGGTCATCTGGAGAGATGTAACTTGAACGTGTAAAGGCTTCTGGTGGAGAGGATCTATGTGGGATCTTCATACTCTGCTGAGATGTATTTTAGGCAACCAGTCTGCATCACCCAACCATTTGATACCGTGTTAACACTAAAAAACACCAACTCAGTGCATTATCTGGAATTAAACAATATTCCCTTGACATGCTGTACATGTTCTGCTCTCCAGACATGTTGCTGAAACTGTTCACATGGATGAGGAAGTCACTGTGTACCTGAGAGAAGTCACTGCTCTTGTTCCCAGGAGTGGGCTCTACTGGCTGTAATTTATCACAGACTTTAAAGAGAGACAGTAAAATTTGTTCAGCATTTATTAGTGTGGCTGTAAAACTTCCATCTCATTTGCAGTGGCTTTGGCTAATAACAGTGATTATTTTGTACACAGACACGTAGTTGGAGCAAAGTCTGTGAGATGTTCTCTTGCTGTCTTTATTTTAAATATAATGCAGTCTTCGCTTTCTTCACTGTAGGTGGTAGAATATTTTTACTCACACTTGTAAAAAGATCTGAGTGTTTAATTTTTTTTCCAGTGTAATGGGGCCATTTGTAAATTTGTGAATCAGTTTCTTAATAAGGAATGTGCTGCAGACTGGAAATTCCCTGTACTAAACTCCTCCATAGAATTGCCTGACCTCCTCTGAAGATCAACAGGTTCTCCTTCCTTTTGTGATGGGTCCTGGCTTGGCTGGTTTTGTGTCCTCTGGTTTGACTGATCAGTGACACTTGTCTTCTGAAGCTCAGACAGTGGTTGATGTATGATCACAGCAAGACGTAAACCACACAGCTCAACTCAGTGTTTAGTGCTACCCTTAAACGTATGCATTTCTTATTGAAGATGCCAGGTCTTGAGGAGTCTCCCTGTGCAGATAACAGGCCTCAGGTACCCGGGAGTCATCAGAGCTAAGCTTTACACCAGGAGATTGTGTCCTTCAGACAAGCAAACCCTGTCACACAATTAGGGGCAGCCTTTTCCATGGATGTCATCGCTCTCTTGAATCCTGGCTAGTGTCTGATCGCTCGGGGCCAACTTCCCAAGGCAGAGATTTTTCTCAGGAAGAGATTATGCTTCTCCTGGAAGGCTTTGCACTACGAGATGATGTGTTTAAAGACAGATTTTGCACTGCCTTCCAAGAGCTGTATCATTCGTTGCAGCTCTTACTGCTCTGAGATCTTCTCAGATCAAAAGAGAGACCACTGAAGCCTTCACTGAAGGCATGGTTTTAGGAACCCTGGGCCAGAAAAGGTGGCTGAGAACCTAAGAGAGGCCTGATTGCAGTAAAAAAGGGTGGTATGAGATTTACCAAAGCTGTGGCCATAGAAGTAGAAATTCTTGCCAGAACCAGCCATACATCTGATCGCACATTTTCCAGCAGGTCTAGGAGACTATTTTGTTTCAAAAATTATTTCTATTTTTATGTCCTTGATATTCTACCCACTAGGAATTGATTGTGTTTGCTACCAGAAAAAAAGATGCACTGAACAATTCTGTAGAGGTTTCACAGGCTTAAGTCACTAATTATCCTATTGCAACCCACTTATGCCTGCTGCTGTAATATAAAACATGGTTGAAATAATTTGCAGTCAAAATTACCTCCTGTAATATGTCCTGAGATGAGCTGAAATATTCAAACAGAGCTTTTAAAGAATTCCCTGCTTCCTTTGGCTTTGAGGAAAGGAAGTTGTAAATTTGGGGTTCGAGTGGAACTTTTTAAACGTTTAGTTAAGGTTAAAAACAAAGTTTTGGTGTAGAGCTGTTGTGATCACTTTTACATACACTTGCATATGTGTGTTTCTTCCTTGTGAGTATGGAATGAGGAGTGGAGAATCCATCATAAAATTAATTTATGTTTTCAAAGCTCTTCTCATATAATAGGAGCAAAAAAGCTGATATTAAAAAGAAAAAAAAAAAGCTGCCAAAAAGTATCTGCCAAGGAAAAAGCTTTCCATTCACTCAGGATCCAACATATGTGTTTTTCATTTACTGGCCCTAGCAGCTGACTTTATCTGTTAGCTAATTACCTAGTGACATTTAATTGAAACCTAAAAAGAGCCCAAGGGGCTAAAAATAATCACAAACCAAAAGCGAACACACCACTTGTTCAAAATTAAGACTGAGCAGCAGAGTGATTCCTGCCGTACACTGTTGGTGACAACAGGGAGTTCCAATCTCATGAGGTGGCAAATATCTCTCTACCTTTCTGTGGTCATCTGGCCTTGTTGAGGTACCTTGGTCATATAAGGGCCGCAAGCACTCAGTAATGTCCTCAGGTGTTGGGCTTCCAGTGCCTATACAAGATTCCTTCATTATTAAACATCCAATTCAGCACTTTCTTGAATCTTTCTCGTGCTTGTGGAGGGAAGACTTGGCATCCTGTAGAGCCGGAGGTGTTCCTCCCTGTGCTTACGTTTGCTCGGTGAGTTGTGCTTTGTATTTCCTAGGCTTAATTCAAAGCATGTGTATGCAGAACTAAATGCTGAAATATCTGCATTGTCCGGGGTTTTTTTCCCCTCCACTTCTAAAAAATCTCAGCTTTCTGATGAACTGGCCAGGTCTTTGTTTTATCAGAGTTCAGCGTATAGAATTTATACTGTTCTACTGATTTTAACATAGTGTTGCAACTCAAGCTCTAAAAGGAAACCAAATGAGCTGGACAGTCTGTGCAGAGTAGGCAGGAGTCTAGCAGGGAGCAGAGACAGAAAAATGGCATCTTCCCAAGAGACACTCCCTGCTCTCTGTCACACCTTTATGGTTCAGTCCCTGCTCACAGACTCAGAGTGCATCAGGAACTTTACTTACGTGAGTAGTGCTATGGATTTTTGCACTGGTTTTTGTTATTCATAGTGGATGCCTTTGCAAGTCTTCGCTGCAGAGCATGGATTCAGTGGTCTGTATGCTTTAGGGACATAAATCAAGGTAGTGGCCCTCGTGCCAGGGCGTTCAGCTACAGCAGTGGACAGATACAAGCAGAAAAACACAAGGAAACAATTGTGCTGTAGTGCTCAGTCTGATGGACAGTGGTCTCAGCCCAGCAGCTGGCTGGCTGGCTCTTAGAAGAGCTGCTTGCGTGCTTCTGTATTCACAAGGTCAAGGCCTTCCTTCTCAAAAGAAGCTTTCACTCCCACCAGTCCTGCAAAGCCAACTTCACTTGAGAGAAGCCCTCGAGGCTGTTCTAGTTCATGCCTCTCTGTCAAACAGCGTCAGCAGAGTTTTGCTCATCAAACACGCTCATTTAGTAACAATAGAGATGGGAAGGAGGCTGTTCTGCTTGGGCAATGCTTGCTTTGACGAGGAGGATGTGATGAAATTGTGATCTGATTTGTAAACTAAACCAAGGAGGTCTGGAATTACTGAAAAAGAATCAATATGAATGGGCCTGAACGGTGCCACTTGTTTGAATATAACCAGACTTAGAGCTGTTGTGCCGAGATCCCCCTTCCAGATTTCCATCTGGATACACGGGGAGCATCTAGAAACAGAGCTGGGGAGGAAATAACTTCCCTGTTCTGCAAAATTTTTTAAGATTTCCAACATTTTCTCTGCTTTATCACTTGGAGATATCTATCTTGCAGATGCTGCTAAGAATGTGAAACAGGACACAGTAGTGGCCTTTAGGTCACATAGGATGACCTCGACTGGTCATCTGGTGGACTGAGGTGCCTTTGAGGTTCAGAGACGTGTCATAAGCAAAAGCCACATTTTTTAGCAGGGCCTCTTCTGTGTGTTTTTGTGGTTTATGGTAGGGACAGTGTGTGAGTACTTCAGTTACAAGCATGTTTTGTCCAAAGGGAACAAAATGTAAATTTTTTCAATCTTCTAGAACTCGTTACTGCAAAATGCCAGTGACCAAAGAAGGACCAGGCAGTGACTGAAGGCTGGGATCCTTAAAGCAAAGCTGTCAGATGATTTGTAATTTTTAATTTGCCCAGTTGCCTGGACTGTGGGTTGAAGGGCCTTCCTTCTTAGTACTTGCTTCAGGTTTGCAGAAGGTACTGTTTTCTTTATAGGTCGGATATCAAGGACAGAGGTCCTTGAGTTATTTCCTTTTTTTATAACGTCACTAATTTTATAGTTTGCTCTGAAAACAATATGCTTTTTAACTTGATCCACAAGGCAGATAATGAGCTATAGCCTTGCAATCCAAGCAGGCCTCAGTATAGAAACCAGACACCCCAGTGGATAGCTCCCAGGGTTTCAAACTGCAGAACCTATTTGCTCTTCTGAAGCTTATATTTACACTTTTTCTGCCATTCACCCATCCCTTCTGCAAACAAAGGGCATATAAGGGCTGCGTGTGACCCTCTATGTTGGGAGTTGGATGTGGTTTCAGTCATTTGTGATTTCTCTGTTGGCCCTCTGCAAAGATAGTAATTACACCCATAAAGCATAGTCTAGCGGTAGTTAATGAAGGAGTCTTGGACCATTTCCATAACTGGCTTTGATTTTAATCCTTGTTCAATTTCTGAGTCTGGTCTGAGCCTGAAACCTCAAGTTCTCACTGACTTTTCCCATTGCCTAGCAATTAGAGGACAGTATCAGCCAGGATTACCGGATGGCGTTGGTTAAATTCCCCAGACCTCCTTGATGCAGAATACATTATCAAGAGGAGGAGAGAAAAAGAAACTATCCTGTTGTCTGAGATGGACATCTTTGTCTGCTGCTTAAACATGGAGCTTGGAAAAGCTCCATTTTTAATTAGAGCCTCTAATGCAGATAAGCGGCACCTTATTTCTGGCAGGCTTCAAGTTCCTGCATTCCCAAGCAGAACGCCTTCTTCTGTGTCCTTAAACACCTCATTGCAGATTTGAATCAATGTACAAAGAATTTCATCTTGACCACGCATCAAAATAGCTGTCAGCTCCTTTTTTACATTGCAGACCCAGGAGTTGTTCAGCTGAAGTACTGGAGGTGGAAGGAGTTACCTGGATTCTGCCAAGGCTCTTTTATGTTACTGCCTTTGGATGGGGGATAAGAGAATTGGTGTCCATTTTAGAGTCTCCATGTGCTCCAGCATATTAAGAAGTGTAATGGAGCACCAGGCATGTGTCTTCCAAAGCAGATCAGACAGTTCTAGGTCATTTTAACCTATGTCCTTTGCTAATTGTTGTTTGTGGATCAGGTTTTCATTTGCCTGTTTCTCTGTGGGCTCTGAGAATGGCTGGTATCTCAAGCCTATTTTGGGCTGTGTCTGGCTCTCTCTGTTCAACAATCCAGATGTTTTTTAACATAGGCATTTTATAAAAGCCTAAACCAAATAAATACACGGTCATATCCCTTCACCTCTCTTGGGATTAAATATTCCCATAGTTATTAAAGCTGATGCGTGTTTTCTTCTCTAAAACAGCAGCCTCAGTGAATGGCACATTCACACAGACACCATTGTGGGCTTGTTCAGAGCAGTGCTTGAGAATCGCAGTCATAACACAGCCCAGAGACTGCATCTTCTCCCCCTCACTGGGACCCTGCCCTGGTACGCATCTCCCAGCTGATAGAAGGGGCCGGTGTGTCAGCGTGAAAGCCGTGGTGCTGGAGCCCTCGGCCAGGCTGGATGTGCAGCACACAAAGTAAACAAGACCTTCTCTCCCTCCTCTTGCATCCCCTTCCCACCACCAATAACCAACATTTGCAAATGTGATGATTTGTAGCTACATCAGTGGAACTTTAAAACAAGCACTTCCCTGGCGGATTCATTTGAAATACCAAGTGGTTTTATAATGGGAAAAATTAACCAAGAGGTCTTACATTTCTTTTCTGTTGTTGTTTATAATCATGGTCGACAGCAACGTCATCTTGTAATACTTCGCCCACTTATCTTGCCACATGATTATTCATACCAGAAGTGGGGATGGGAGAAAAAGAGGCTTCTGTGATTGTTGTTTTGTAACTCCTTCCTATTTTGAAAAGGAACATAGTCCTGAACCAAACCGTATGCGTTTAACTCCACCCAACATCACCTCGCTGACACCAGAACCTTTGTTAATGCTCCCAGGTTTTAAGTGTGTAACTGCAATAGCGGTGGAGCTGCTCCTGAGTTATGCTCCTGGGGAACTGATGGTGCAGAGCTCTGCCAGGCTGGCAGGGTTCTGTTGCCCTCTCCAGCCAAGCCCTCTGTGCTGAGAAGGGACCAGGCTGCTCTCCATCTTTCCCAGCAGCGAATTGTTTGGCACCAGCCTGGGCTAGAGAAACAAGTCTAGACAAAGATCATCCTATTCCTGATTAGTTTAGTTGTAGGGGCAGGGCTAGGAAATTTGAACAGTCCTTTTAAATGAGGGGTTAGAGAGTCACAGACATGAAATAGGAAATTAAGGCAATTATTGTGGCACATGTTGATGAGTGCAGACATGTGGCAAGAGTTACCTGCTTCTAGAAGGGGTAAGGGAATGGTTTGCGCTTGCGGCCTAACAGCACATCCCAGAGGTCACCTTTAGACTAGGAAAATTAGAATCTGATTCATCCATTCCTACTGCTGGCTGCAATGCAGCCCAGATTCTGATCTTGTTCTCCAGGGATTCCCTGCACCAACCAGTCACTGAGCACGTAAGGGCTGCTGGTAACCATTTCTGAGCTACACAACATGGTAGAGACCCAGAGGGAGGCCTTACACCACAAACCTGAAATATGATAATGTGGAATCAAGTCCTCAGTCTTCACTTTTTTTGTTCTGTGTCTCATCTAGGACTAATGATCAGGGTCCTAATGAGTGCCAGTGGAAGAAAAGAGCTTAAATGCACAGTTAAATGCAAAAATAGATTGAGATTTCCCAAACAAATTTAAGAAAAGCTATTGAGTATAAATCAGTTTCTGGAAAGTTCAGCAAAGTTAGTTGTGAATTGCTTTGAAGCCAGTGTATGTAAACAAACATATACACAATTATTTACCACCACTTACTGTAGGAATTTGCATGTGACAAAACACCAAAACACATTTCTTCCACTTTAATATTATTTATAAATATCTTCTAGGGTTCCCAGGAAAAAACCCCAAAACATCCCATCACCAAAGGCATTTAGGTGCCCAGGTAGATGGAGTGCTCCAGTTAGCAATACAGGTATGACATGGTAGAGGAGCGAGAATGGGGAAATGAAGTCACACAGTTCATTAGTGGCAGGCTTGTTAATACAGCTCATTCCCATGAGTGTCTCCACAGAAATTCTTCTTGTGGCTGCACTTACAGACACAGGCAGCCTTCAAGCTTCAGCCTGTTGGCCACCATGGCGTGGTAAAGTCTATCTCTTTGATGAGCCAGACATCCCTGGAGTTCAAGAATTAGGCTCTGTGCTTTGTTATCTCCTGTTGAGGTTGAGGGATGCTTCCCAGAGCTTTGAGGGTGTTTGTGTTGCCTCTGAAAACTAAATAACTCTATTTTACTGTGCTGTGAAGGCCATTTCCATGGGGTTTGTTGCTTTATGCATGCCCATCTTACACCTCCACAGGTCTTGTGAGCGTAAGCTCTCCCACACAAAGAACTAATTAGCATTTCTTGCTCTGGGCAACTCTGTGGTTCTGCAGTTCTTATACACCTGGTAATTATCAAGAGCAGCATCCAGCTATCTGCAGTGAGGTTTAATGTCTTCTGTATAAATCTATTCTTAAATGACACCAACCATCCATCCTAGAATAAGAAATGAGATGGGTGCTTTGTCTGTATTCTGTACAAAGGATGAAATGTAACGTCTCCAGTGATACAGAACAGCTACAGGTCTGTCGTGCTACTGCTCCAGACATAAGTGATTGGAGCATCATTAGTGGACGAGCAAGAAGGCAGAAGAAGGTAATTAAGGCAATCTGGAAAAAATTCTTCTCATAGGAGCTGCTGATGTGATGTTGACTTATGCCAGCAGAAAAGCTGGTCCACTGAATCTCATCTAAGGTTTGAGGGCTATTAAGTTAGAAACTACTAAAGGTGTATTTTCACCTCCATCTGATAAGGAGATGGGTGCTCTTACTAATTATCCTGACTCAAGAGCTTGTTTGGAATACATAGATAAGCTCCCATAAATCTGGAGTTACATGTGATATGACCAACATCTTGCACTTAGCTGGCTTTAATTGTATTGTCTTGGAGGATGCTTCATCTGGGTGGGGAGGGGCAAAGCTGTACAGAGCCAGGGACACAAGAAGCAAAACTGGGTCTTCCTTCATGTTTCCACCAAAACAAGGCCAAGTGCTGGGTCCTGCACTTCGGTCACAACAACCCCAGGCAATGCTACAGGCAGGCTGGGCGAGGAGTGGCTGGAAACCTGGTGGGCAGAAAAGGCCCTGGGGGTGCTGGTGGACACCTGGCTGAACATGGGCCAGCAGTGTGCCCAGGTGGCCAAGAAGGCCAAGGGCATCCTCGCCTGGATCAAAACCAGTGTGTCCAGTAGGAGTAGAGAAGTGATGGTGCCCCTGTACTGGGCACTGGTGAGGCTGTAGCTTGAGCTCTGGGTTCAGTTTTGGGTGCTGCAGGATAAAAAGGTGCTGGAGTGAGTTCAGAGAAAGGCAACAAAGCTGGTGAAGGGTCTGGAGAAAACATCATGAGGAGCGGTTGAGGGAGCTGGGGTGGTTTAGTCTGGAGAAGAGGAGGCTGAGACCTTACTGCTCTCTACAGCTCCCTGAACGAGGTTGGTGTTGATCTCTTCTCCCAGTTAACTAGTGATAGGACAAGAGGAAATGGGCTGAAGTTGTGCCAGCAGAGGTTTAGGTTGGATATCAGGAAAAATTTCTTTCCTGAGAGAGTGGTGAGGCTGTGGAACAGGCTGCCCAGGGAGGGGTCAGAGTCCCCATCCCTGGAGGGATTCAAAACACAGCTAGGTGTGGCTCTTCAGGACATGGTTTAGTGGTCCTGATAATGTTTAGTAGACAGTTGGACTTGATGATCTTGAAGGTCATTTCCAACCTCTGTGATTCTATGCTTCTAAGAAATTCAGAAGCAGCTTTAGGACCTGAAATCCTGTTTCTCCCTCCCCCAGGTTTCAGCTGTAGGGTAGGACAGGACTGGGCTTGGCTCTGTCTTCTTTTTCTGATAAATCCTTTCAGTCGCATCACACCTTACAAAAGGAGTTTAGTGTTGGATCTGCAGGTCAGAACCTCATTAAGATTTTGGAGCGATCTCCCTATCTCACATGTGGCTCCTCACAAAGTCAGTGGTCTTTGCCATTAAACCACCACAACTGCATCCTGATTAAAAATGTGCAGTGTTTCCTGTGACATGGAAAACCTTAACAAATGTCTTTCGTTGGAGGTTTTTCATTTATTTTCTTCTCTCTGCTGAAACAAGAATGTCCTGCTTGCTAGGCAGCATCCTTTCCTTTCTCAGAATTCAGGCTGCAGTAGATTTCCATGTAAAAATTACAGAGTCATCTAACACGTGCATTTACCAAGTCTCCTTCAGGTTAAAAACTTAGGAAATTTGGCTTTCAGGATATATGGGAACATAATGGAAAATATTTTTATTATGCTTCTCCCTTGGTCTCAAACATTTTCTTAATTTAACTTCTTTTTCTGAAAAACACAGTTTTTGAATTTTCTCTTTTCAGTTTTTCAAGCTGAACATACATTTCCTTTTTTTTTTCCTTAGAACTTAAGTCATTTACTTGAGAAATGTGTAATTTCCACTCAAACAAGTTTGTAAAACTCTTAGTATTAAATGAAAGCAAGGTATTTCAAAATGCTTGGAGCACGGCCCTTCAAGTGCCCTTTCCACAGTTTTTAATCTCACTACATCTTCCCTTTTTTCCTTTCAAATGATCAATTTATGAACTGCTGCATTTTTTCTTGTCCTGGAGAAGAAAGTAAGGGTTAAAATGAGGAAAACTGTGACCTACCAGTTAGAGGTCAGTTATTGAGGGTAACCCTCAATGCAGTTCTGTGGTATTGTATCAGTTGTACAAAACACAGGGGGTTGATGCCTCTGTCCGTCCTGCCAAACTAGACGACAGCTGTCAAACTGTGGTTCTCTCCTTACTCCTTCTACCTCTTTTACAATTTTCCTGTATGTTGTTGGCACCCAGGGAAAGAAGCATCTAAATTTAACTTGCCTCCTCCCAAAATGATTTCCAAGACTGACAAAGGGAACTGAAATAACTACTGTCACAAGAACTTTTTTTGGGAAAAGAAATGCCTTTAGCCTTCTTTCCAAAGATTTCCGAATAATAATCAACTGGTGCAGTGCTTGGAAGGGACAGCTACACTTTACTAAGTCCCTTGGTTATTTCTTTTCTGCCTCTGTGTTCTTCATGATAAAGACTCAGTAGGTAGATCTGATGCCTGGGTGAGCAACTTCTCACGGAACTCCTCCAGTTCAGAGGGGTGAGTTAATTTTCTTTTTCTTTCCAATGCTACTTCATGCATCATATGACAAGACACATCTGTTCAGTGACTAATATAAAGGGAATATCCCATGCGTGTAAGTGGCACCAGCCTGCCTCACACTCAACCTTTCTGCATTTTTTTTGAGGGTTGGTTATGCAATAAATTAGTGGGGACAAATTCATCCCAGGGAAGAACTTTTAGTCATCTTTGAAAGCAGCAATTTGGCTTGGAAAAATATCCAACATCGAAATAATAACGAAGGCATGTTACTGCTGACAGTCCTGGAGGCAAGAATTCTCCATGCGTCCAGAGACAACTCCTCAAGTCCTGTCTCCTTCATATCTTAGCTCTTACATATGGAAAACCCTCAGCAGAGGGAGTGGAGGAATGGAGTGGGAAGGATTTGTAAGACTAAATGCCTTGATATTTGGCTCTCAGTGAGGACATTGATGGCCCTCTGAGCTGTTTGATCCAGGGGATCCCATAGGGAAAGAGGAGGGCAGAGAAGGGGGGCTGTCGATGTCTTGGTGCTGGCTGTGGTGCCCATAAAATACCAGAGGTTGGCCTGTTGCAACCCTTACACTGGTTCTGTAGGACCTCCCTGCAGGGTGCTGAGCAGCCAGCTGAAGTGAATGGTGTTTGGTCCGTGCCATCAGAAGCTGCCAGTTGAAGGGATGGACTCAGGGAATGGTTTAATAACTAAATCTAGCCAGTAGTCCCAGCAGTCCTTGGAGCTTTGCAATACTTTGAAACAGTTGTGCAATAAAGAGGAAAATAAGAATGTATTGAAAAGGGAGTATTTCATCAACTAGAGGCTGAGGAATAAATCAGAGGAAGCCATGTACTGAAAGTAATGTATCCGCTAGATTTGGCCAGACTTGGGGATTTGTTTTCCTTTTTATTTTTCCCTATTCACAAATTGTTCATCTGTAAATTGCAGTCCACGGCTTCAAATGATCCATAACTGCATCATGCCGTTAAAGTTTATGAACCGATGTCACCAGTGGAGCTCTGTTCCTTTCACTAGCTGAAATTTTGGCCTTATGTATGTTTTTATGACCTTTTTCATTATTCTTGATTGTTTGACGATGACAATATATTCCTTCCTTTATGTCAGTGACCCACCATGTGTTTTGTTCTCCTTTTTGACAAATTAAAGTTCAGAACAGCGGTAACTGCTAGCATGGCAGATCTCTTGGGATAAGGGAGGGGAGTACTCCAGGGAAGGAATTATGGAATCATAGAATCATTTAGGTTGGGAAAGACCCTTAAGACTGAGTCTGACCGTTAACCCAGCACTGCCAGGTGACCACTAAACCATATCCCTCAGCACCATTAACAGGCTTACGTCGCAGCTGGATAATCTGCACGTAAGTCACCATCCATGTCATGAGGAATTGGATCTGTGGAGTCCATCTTCACCATCCCATCCTCTAATGCCAGTGGCACAGGCAATCTGGGAGCTCAGTGAGCACTAGGGTGGCAATGGCTAAAGCAGAAGACAATTGTTTAGTCCTAGGAGTTTTAGATCTGTAGAAGTTCTTTCCTCTTCCAGAGATGAGACAAAAAGTTGAGCGCTGAATAGTTTTCTCATTACTTTGCTCAAGTAATTCTGGAAGGTCTGTATCTTCTCTTTCTGTAGGTGCGTTTTAATGTTCTAATCTGGGGGTTATTTTAATGCCCAGCCAGGTAGAGCATATGATGACATGTAAATGTACTTTGTTGTAAATAATAGTCTGCTCTTCTGGACTTGTTTAGAAAGGGGATATTGTCCCTAGCTGGCTGTTTCACATTAAGACTTTTGATTTTTAACACTCTGCAAACAGCTCTAATGATTATCAGCCATAAGCTATAGATTAAGCAACTCTGCTGTTCCTGCACTAGACTTTGACTGCAGCTGTAGCTTGGTTTGTACTGACCAGCACTATGGATTTATCCTGCTTAGACCCTCCTTTGAAGCACACAGGCCGTCTTTACCGCGTCAGTGGAAAGATGAGGGTAATATTGTGAATGGCAAGGTTCCAGTTCTTCATAACTGAAGCCGTGGGATGATTGCCTTTTGTTTAAATGTCAGAGGATCATGGATGTCAGAGATGAGAAACAGCCTTTTAGATCATCAAATCTGCATCACAGCATGGAAGGCTTAGAAAACTGAGGCAAGAGTAGCATTTGTGTGAGCATCGGTGTTATCCCATTGGAGGTCTTGTGAATGAGCAGTTCTGACTGACGCACCGACTGAACCCGACAAGTGAAGGGGCATGTGGCATGAAGCAGCCACTGACAAATTCTGCTGAGCAATACATATGGCCATATTTCATATTGCACAGCTGAAGTAATAGGAGCTATGTTAGGAATTAACATGAAGGAACTTTGGAGACCAAGGTAATCACAATTCTTTGAAGTATAGGCAATGAACCATAACTGGGATATAAAATTTTTCCTGATAGCTGTTACAATACAGCCAGCAACACTCAGAGTCGCTTGCACTGCTCTGCTCTTCCACTGGGCATAGCTTCTAGATCAACGGAACTGCTCCTGAAAGAAAGTGCTGTTCTTAGTGCAAACCAGCACAGCTTTGCTGGCAGCAGCACAGCATCCACTTGTAACCAGTATTTCTTTAATACTAATACTGTTATGTAACCCAGGATAACTGTTACCCTCTTTTCCTTATCCGTGCGAATTACAAACCTGGAGTACATCTACATCTTTATCTTCCTGGGCGTTGCTCAAGCACAGAGTGGTGGGAGAGTTCACTGTCTGGCTTGTGAGGCTCTGTTTGCTTCAAGCAGATGAAGACCGAAAGCAGTGCTTGAGGTTACAACGTTCTCCTGTCTCTGTTTCAGACATGGTGAAAGGGGAGAGCTGGAGAGTTTAGCTGACTCGGTTTGTGAATTCTCTGGCAGAGCAGGAAAGGAAAATTATTCTTCCTGACACTTTAGTTTACCCACCAGATTAACCTCTCTCTCTTTTGCCCTACACTTATTGTATTTTCTTTCTTTTTTTCTTTTTTTTTTTTCCCATGGGTTAAAGCTATTTGAATATTTATTTTTTTTATTTATTTTGTGTTTTTTAAAAATGTACTTTGGCAGGCATCGTGATTTTTTGGTTAGTAATCCACTTATTTTGTGGTTTAGAAAATATCTTGAATAACATCTTGGACATGTTGTTGACTGTCATTGTTGGCCACTCATGTGGCATGAGGAATGTGGAAGGAAACACGTCCTTTCATGTTTAACCCCTGCTTCCCAAACAAAAAAAAAAAGATCCATGTCCTGCCACGTTCCTGCCTTTAGGGCTGGGGGAGGCTGTGAATTTCATACAAAAGTACTCACAGGTACATAACCTTGACAGATCGATCAAACATGTGCGTATCTTTATGTCTTTGTCTCCTGCTGTTTCTATATGTATTGGTGTATATCTCTCTCTTCAAAGTCAGCTGGAGGTATATTTGTTCCTATAAATATATTGGCCTGTTTGCATTTTCCTACACTGCAGCTGCCACATAGCTCAAATATTGGTTAGCTAAAAACTCACTTTTTCTTTCTTTTCTTTCCTGTAAACTTATGAACTGATGGAAGCATTTTTTTTAGAACCCTTGGTTAGATTAACTCAATGTGCCTTTTTCTCAAGGATGCGGAAAAGAACCTGAACAAACAGCAGCTGTCTTTCAGTAAGATGCATATGATGGCCATAGAATGTTTGAGGATGTCAAATTTCATTGGAAGTAACAAATTTATTTGCGTACGTTTGTTCATGCTTGTGATGACCAGAATAAAACTTGTGCTGAAGATGATGGCTAAGCCCTTAAAGAGCAGATGTAGCATATATATTGTATATATTTATGGTACATTCTATAGTTTCCACTCAAGATCTTGGCTCCCTTGCGCTAGGCACTGCATAAACAATTTGCAAGAGCCTGACTCTTCTCCAAGGAGCCTAAATTGGCCATGGAAACAGTTTGACAGAGGAAGAATTATTAGTTCCTTTCCACAAATAGAAAAACAGGCTGAGGATGAGGAAGTGTCTTGCCAAAAATCCCCTATAGCTATGTGACAACCCAGATCCCCCAAGTCTTAACCCAAACCAGATCAGAGGCAATAGGTGCATATACCTCTATAAAGTAGAAGACTCAAATGGATTTTCAGCAAACTCAGGTTATGAGCTTGGAGAGCAACAAAATTTGAGTGGGGACAGAGTGTGAGGGGTGCAGGAACAGTCAAGTTTTACTGGCCTGTTGGAAAAAAGACAACCAAATATTATTCATGGCAGCGTCGTTGTTGAATGTTGCCTGACTGAAGACTGCAGGACTCTAACCATGCTTTCAAACTGCTCTCTGCACAGGCCATACAAACTGTTCCATGGAAGGTGTGCTGTCACCCAGCATTTGGTTCCTCACCCCATCGTTGCCATCAAAGCTGTCATTCAGGTTTGTGGGTAACAAGGGAACCTCAGGCTTGAGTTTGTTATGAAACCCTTGGAGGCAAACCAGCCTGGACAACCAGCCTCCTACTTACCTGCTTCCATATACATTGTTACTGGGGAAGCAGCGTGGATGTCACCAAGTGATTGATAGCTCCTCTTCCCTGAGCTGCGGTGATGATTGCAGTGGCGTGTTGCTTTTCAACTGCATTCACTTATGGACTGTCACCCAAAGACTAATAAATCTATCTCCAGTCACCAGACTCTGCGGTATATATTGGACAACTGGAGAGTCTGAATTGTTCAGCCAGTGTCTTGGTTGGAAGCTGTTTTGAATGATGCTTTTTCAAGCTTTACTAATTATTTAGTTTTATTGCAGTGATGCTAACAAGACCCCGTGCTGTAGTGGGACAGCATTAGGCAAACACCCAGTAAAATGTCTCTGCCCAAATCCTGACTAAATACTGTAATACACAATTAATTAACTGGCTGGAATGCTTATAGGACATTTTAAGTTGGGTAGGACTTCAGTGCTGGTCCCCTTGCAGATCCTCAGCAGAGGTGGCAAACTCTTCTTCAGCAGAGTAAAAAACGTTCAGGAAGAAAACTTTCATGTGGCCTTGGAAATGCTCGTACTAAGTGAAGTGAAGTTGGCTGGATTTGGTTCTTTCGAGTCTTTATGCAAATACAATACCGTTAGGCAATGGTTTTGCTTGAAAGCCTTTCCAATGGAAAGCTGCTCTGGAGGTCAGGAAAGCAACAGGGAAGTAAGAAGTGTCTGTGATATAAAACTGCCTGTGATTGCCAGGAATTAATCACTCACTGGTGCAGCTCACAGTAGCACACCAGGAAGCTGAAATAAAATACTCAGTGTCAGAAAGATGTTCATCAAATACTCTACAAACACAACAAAGCACGTAAAAAAGAAAAAAGCCTCGAGGACAATATTTGGAAAGATAACCAGGATCCCAGCTCCTTGCGAGTGCTGTGTACTGGATGGATTAAATCTACGAGCAGTATTCTGCCAGCCGTACCTCAGAAGAACCCTTTAATAGTGTTGCTCAAGTTCCATGTTAATAACTAAACTTGGGCTCTGTATTAGTGATGCAGATGCTGCTGCTCTGACTCAGGGCAGTTTCTGGCCCCCTATGAATTTGATGAGCCCTATCCAGCATCTTGCAGTACGTTGTACTAAATCCAGCACAGAGCAAGCCTGAGGTGCAGCTCAGCATCCAGAGGGACAAACTGGGTGAAGTCCAGTGAGCTGTTGCCCTGCAGAAAGGCAGGTCAGGTTCCGTAAAGTTCAAACAAATGTTGCAGGTGATGTAATTTATTGTAGAGGGATGTTGTGGGACAAAGGGGAGAAGTAACTAGGAGTGACTAAAGAGCCAAAGCCAAGAACTTCTGACATGGAGCTGGACAACCAGATCACTGTAATATCCTTTTTGTTTTTTCTGCGTGAATACCATCTGATGATCAAGACAGTGGAATTTTACAGTGGTTCACAAGCAAACTATATTTTCAGGTTCAATAACACTACAGATCAGTGGTTTCTGTTTTCAGTTCCCAGGTTAATTTTATTGCATTCTGCCAGACTCTTAATTCCAAATTATTTTTGCTTTCCCTTCTCTTTTTCCCCTTTTGCACGTTACTTACAAAGGATCTAAACTCTCAAGTGTCATTTGAAACTGATAATTACATGCGTAAGAGATGAGAAATCTCAAACATTTTTCTTCAAACCAATTACAGACATTTAGGATAAGGATAATACACTTCCTTAAAAATACATTAAAAAACTCATTTAAAAAAAAGTAAATGAAATAACATTGCTACGCTACCAAAGAGAAATTTTAAGGTACAGTTTTAGAGGACAAAAAACCTTCTTGTGTTTTGCACGATATTTTCAGACCACAATTTCAAATATATCTGAAGAAACAGTAACATTTTTTTCAAAGCAAACTGTTTCTGGTACATCATCTTGTTAAACTAAGTATTTCTCTGCCAAATAGCCTTGGATGAAGTGCTCTGCACTTTTAGGGTATGATCTTGGCATTCATTTTTCTTGAGGATGATGAGACACTTTCTACAACACAGCGTTGAATTTTCAGCAACTTTAGGTGGCCCTTAGTAGAAGCCTAAAACCTTTGAGCACATGAACCTCTTCCTTTCTGCATCGGACAGGTGGAAATAAAGGGGAGATTAACTTCTGTAGATCGAATCATAGAATCTTTTGGTTGGAAAAGATCTTTCAGATCATCGAGTCCAGCCCTTCCCCCAGCACTGCCAGGGCACCACTGACCCCTGTCCCTCAGCACCACAGCTCCAAGGCTTGGAAACCCCTCCAGGGGTGGGGATGTTTGCTGACCCTCCTGACAGAAGGGCAGGGTGAGTGTTTAGCCACTAAGAAATGCCCCGGCAACTTCTTCAGCCCTCTGCTTAGGGACCTTGTGATTTGGGAGCCTAATAAATCTAAGCATGTTAACATGTGATTAAAACAAGCTGCAGCGCTGAAGCAGCAGTGAAGAGGGAGATGTGAACAAGGCACTGCTTGATTAACGCTGTGGTGAAGTGGGGAGATGGAAGACAATTTTTCTGGCATGGGCTGAGTCACAACAAGCAGAAGTTGTACACATTCTGCAGTCCTCAACAGTGATGAAAGATCAAGCAGCAGCACCATGTTGAGGAAAGAATCTGTAGTCATTCTGGCTGATCTCAGTGGATCTGCAGAGATGCCAGGGCAAATCTTGTCTCCCAAGGGACAAGGGACAGCACAAGGGGAACCGGCCTCAGGTTGCCCCAGGGCAGGTTTAGGTTGGAGCTGAGGAACAATTCCTTCCCCTCCAGGGTTGTCCATGGCTGTGCCAGGCTGCTTAGGGCAGTGGTGGAGTCCCCGTGACCCCTGGAGGGGTTTCCAAGCCCCCCGTGGAGCTGTGGTGCTGAGGGACAGGCGTCAGTGGTGCCCTGGCAGTGCTGGGGGAGCGGGTGCACTCCATGATCTGAAAGGTCTCTGCCAACCACAACGATTCTATGACCTTCTTAAACAGAGCATCCATGAAGATTCATTATCTGCCGTTTAATGAAAAGGTCCCGTTTCTTGCTCCTCTCCACATGGGTTGCTCGGGAAGAGCTCACCCAACAGACCTGAAGCCAAGGATGTCCGACCTGCGCCACATTTTTCTCTTTGTGGGTAAATCCATCCGACCTGCTCCTTGCAGGCAGACAGGCATTGAAAGTGCACTTGCAAAATGAGAGGCAATTTTAAAGTTGCTGCTGGAGCATCTGGAGGCTGTGAGCAGAGGGCTCAGCAGACACAGCCTTGCTTAGTTTATCAAGCCATTATCATTCCCTAGCAAGGGACCAAACCCAACAGCTGTGCCGCAGACGCAGCGCGGGGCACCCTCTGCCCTGCCTGTGTGTAACACCACAAGTGTCAACCAAACGACCCTGAGAAAGGCAAAGCCCCAGGAGTTTCAAAAGCAGAGGGGATCCGGTTACCTTCCTGTGATGATCAGTGGGACTGCACCCCAGGGTGCACCCAGTGCTCCCCATGCCCCCTGATGCTTCCCAAGCATCCCTGGCCGGCTGCTGAGGATGTCAAAAACCACACAACCACTACCTTGCAAACCTCACTTTATCCAAATGACTAAAACCAAAAATCTCTGAGGACAAACGTGGCCAAAATTTGCTGCTGGGAACCACTGGCAGTAAGAACCCCATGGGCCAAGTCCCAGAGCCGACGGAGCCCCAGCGCAAGGCACGTTTCTCCACGGGCATGTTATTTCCCTGTTATTAACAGTAATAGATGTGCATCGGTAATGCGAACACAAAAACCATGTGACAGTTATGACAGCTCAAGGTCTGATATTTTAATTACTTTTGGAAATGAAAACAGTAATTCCAGTTAAAAGCCAAGGGTGGAGGAATTTAATCGATGGCTGCTCAGCACCAGCAGAGCCGACAGGTCTGAGGGAGGACGGGTGCCGGACCACTGGCTGCACCCTGACTGCTCCAGCTTTATCTGCTTCTCCATGTGTCCATTTAACAGAGGTTTGTAAGGAGTTGGTTTCTCCACCCACGCCACATGAAATCCACCCACTGTTGGTAAGGACCATCTCACAGAGGTGATCTGGTGAGGCAGGACCCTGCCCCAGCCCAGAAAAAAACAGTGCAGCCAGTACGGAGAACACAGCAAAGAGTAGAAAAACAGGAGAGACTTAATGCCAGGCAAAGCGCTAGGCAGGACATCTCCCAGAATCTCTCTTTCTCAACCCAAACAGCAGCCGGCCCGCGGGTGCCCCCAAAGCCCCCACCGCCGGCCGCCCACCCCGCACCGCCTCTCAGGGGGGAATTTAATTCACTCCCTGCTGGCTCTCTCACTTTGTTGTGCTCTGAAGCACGAAATTACAAGATTTACAGGAAAAAAAAAAAAAAATGACATGGCCTTACAATTGCACACAAGGGCCTCTCACCCAGAGCTCCAGAGCTGCCCCCTCCCTCCTTCCCCACCGCCCGGCAGCGATTTCCACTCCAGCCCCAGTTCAGCTCAGCCTGCAAACGAAGGATGCTAGAAACCTGTTGCATGGCTGCATGGGGTGGGTGGAGTCCCCAACATTCAATTTTGGGATGCAGAGCCCCCCATTATCTGCATTTGGTACCCTCAGCCCACCGGGCAGGAGGACCGGCCCAGGGCTGGAGGGTAAAGCCTTTCTGTAAGGATAAGCAAGGAAGGTGTCACCTAGAACCCCTCCTTAGAGTTGAGAAGATGTGAAAGCAGAAGGAAGAAAGTCTCTCCCGTAGGAGTTGATGGGCTTTAACCTCCTGACTCTGTGAACCACAGAAAAAATGATTCTTTAAAAAAAAAAAGTGTATCCTGCTGCATGGTGTTATTCAAGAGTCATTAGCACGTTACCCGTAATTAGGAACAAATGGGTTGTGTCAAATTCATCATGCTCCTGGATGGCTCCCTTTGATCAGCAAATTATCCCATAAAAAAGTTTGTAATATCTCAGACATTTACGTCAAGAGCTGATGCTCTTTGGCTTTGCCCTCTCCAAGAGCAGCAGCAACAGCAGGTTTCAGGGCTGAGGAAGAGGATGGTGACCTGGATTGTGCTGGTGATGGGCCACAGCTACCCCAGCCATGGGTCACATAATGCACCAGGATTTTGCAGGGGAAGATAAGAGATGCTGGAAGGTGTGTGTTGGGATGGGGAGGGGGTCCATTAATAACCCAGGCACAGTGAAGGTGCCAGACACTCTTCCAGGTCCACCTCCCAGCTGCTCCAGCAGCAGTGGAGGTTTCCTGCTGTGGAAGGGGGCTCTTGGGGTACCCAGCCTGCAGGGATGCTCAGCTCCCCCTAGAGAGACGGAATCCCTCCAGTTTGCTGGATAACCCATCTCATCCTCCAGCGGGGAAGCAGCCCCGTTATCGTGGCTTCCACCCAACACACCCACGGATCATCATTAATTCTTCCCCCAAAGGCTCACGCTCCAGCCACACCGACTCCACCCCTGCCCATGACAGAGGTGTCCCAGGACAGCAGCAGGGACAGCTTTTGGTTGCGTTCCCCCACGGCAAACACCCCAAACTTCCCTTTCTCCCACGGGCAACACCAGGGCCCACCTGGCCCCAGCAGTGGGGGAGCCTGGGGAGAGGAGATGGTGGTTCCCATCCCATGTAGGGTGGTTGGCTCACCCTTCAGCCCCTGCCTTCTTCTCCTCCAAAGCTGCCTGAGACGAGCCTCTCCAAGGCCTCCCGCTGCCTCGTCAAATTGGGAAGGAATAGGTCAAGAGGGTCAAAAAATTTTGGTGAGGACAGACACATCCAGGGGTCTTTCTGAAAGGCCCAGCCTCAGCCTCCCGTGGAAAAAAAAAAAAAAATCAAACATCACAACCGAAAATCTTGGCCAGGGTATTTTTAAACCACCTTCTTCTACCAGGCATTTCATTTTACGAGGGTGTCGCTTTTAATCACGCCCGGCAGCACCCAGACGCTCCGGCTGCCGGAGCCAAAAGCAGCGCAGGGGGAGCGGCTTCACACACCCCGACGGGAACTGCTGCCCAAAAACAGCCAAGGGATTTTCCACCTGGATGGGATCAAAGCTTTGCACGGGGTTTTAACCTCCAAGGAGCGAAAAGCCACCTTAGAAAGGGTGTTAAACCGAGAATTCTGTGAGGATGGGGACAGAAAGGGGATCTATAAAGAGCCTGGATCTTCCCTTTCTGCTCTGTTCCTTTTGGAGAGTAAAAAGAGGTAGGGAAGGGATGAAAAAACGTTTAAAAAAAAGATGATTTTTTTACACTAACCTCATAAAAATGACATCGCCACATTCCAGAATTAGGGCTATTAGAGCAACACACACACGGATATTTTTAGATGGATATTAACGGTAAATGATGCCATATTGAGAAGCACTTCCACCCAGCCCAGCCCCGGTCTGGCTTAACCAGAACCAAATGGCTCAAAGAGATCAAAATTAACAAAAAATGACACAATTCTTCACAGGAGAGGAAAAAAAAAAAAAAAAAAAAGGAGGGAAAAAAAAAATGTCCTTTTTGCAGCCAGGTCGGTGCCTCCCTCTCGGCCCCAGCTGCTCTGTGCCGTGCCGCACACACCGATGCTCCTGGACTGGAGTCCTGCGCTCTTGACTCTTCACTCCTCGCAGGCGAGGGGTTAAACCCATTTCCACTAATGAAGAACACAAGGAGCAAGCTCCCGACAATCCCACCCCATGGAAAAAAAAAAAAGAAAGAAAGAAAGAAAGAAAAAGGAAAAAACTCCTCCTGCATTTTTACTCAGTAAAATATGAAATATAAATCACGGAACCTAATAGAGAGCTGAGTTTCACTTAAGTGCTCAGGTCTCATTTTTATCTTAAATATCCTAATAATAGCAGATTACACAATATATCTGAGACATGAGCACATGTTTTATGGAACAGTGTCTTTCCTACGGCAGGGAAGTGCCTCTCCTCCCCCATCCACACCTTCCTTCAACTACCAAAAGGTCCCATTTGCTTTTTTTTTTTAAAAAAAAAATCTTATTTTTGTTTAATAACTTCACATTTCTTTGACATGTGTCTGCAATAAACTGCGATTTTTTAAAAATTTTTTTTATCACAAAAAAGCCACCGAACGATGCCGGAGAGGCTGCATTTTCCAGATGGCTCCTTTTCCATGGGACTGAAGTTGGAAAGAGCTACTGTGCAGCTGCTGAGCTCGGGGGACTTTCCCCACGACTCCCCAGCACATTCCTGCTCCGAGCACCTCTGCGCTCTCACCCAACACCCCAAAGCTGCAATGACCCCCAAGACCCAGCCTCTCTGCACCCCACGGCTTTACAGCCCCACTCCAGGATAAGACTTGGACATCTGGGATTTTTTCTCTGGAATTCAAAGAAACCCTGGAAAGAGCCAAATTTTCAGGGAGCAGCACCCATTCAGCATGACACCCACCCAGGGGTCTCCCCTGTCCCCCCCCCGAATGATCCCGTGGGGTGCACCCCTGCACCCCGATACCCAAACCAGAGTGTCTCCCCTCACAGGGAGGTGACACCCCCCTCGCCCCTCTCCCCTCGCAGGGAGGTGACACCCCCCTCGCCCCGCTGCCCCCGTTTCCTGCCCAGCCTTCCTCCCCCGAGGATTAGCGGGGGGGTCCGGCGAGGCGGGGGGCGAGGGGCCGGCCCCCACATTAAAACCTCATTAATGCAGCCGGGCGGCGGGGCCTTTTGGAGGCCGGTTAGAGGATGTCAGCGCGGCGGAGGTCTCGCCACGTTCCCACAGCAACGGCGGTGGGAGACCCTGGCCGGCGGGCAGCCCTCCCATGCCCCCAGCCGACCTCTCCCCCTCTGCCAACCCCGGCACAAAGCGGGCGTGCGCTATTCAAGCTTTTCAACTGAATCCCGCCATTGAAATCCAGGGATTTAACCTGAACGCCAGCCCCTGCGCTGGGGGGACGGAGGGAGGGGGATGCTCCAGGCCCAGCGGGGAGGGGGATGCCCTCTCCCCACCCCACCGGGCTCCCGCTCTCCCCAGCACGGGATGCTCTGCAGTCAGAAGGATCGGGGCGGACAGAGGGACCCGGCGCAGCTGGGGGTGGCAAGCGAAAGCCGTGCGGTGCGGCAGAGCTGGTGCCGTGGCCGGCAGCTCATCTTGGCGAAGCCGGGCTGGTGCAGCCCGACACCCACCTCCTCTTGCTCCGGGGACTCCCCACAGGCCACAGAACAGCCTCGAGGGCGGGGGGGTGTCCCCGAGCACCCTACCATACCCACATCTCCCCTTGAGCTCCCACCCAAGGGCGCTCCCCTCCGGACAGCATCCTCAGAGAGGCATTTTAACCTGAGCGGTCCCTGCAAACAAGGCCCAGGGCTGTCTGGGTTCACCCAAAGCAGAGAGACCGCAGGCACTGGAGGAGGTCACAACCAGCTCCTCTCGACAAACGGTGCAAGAGCAGCCAAGAACGGGGCAGAGCTGCACTGCCCCAGCAAACCCCTGCGGACATGGAGTTCTGAAAGCCGTGGAGCTCTAAGGCAGCAGTGGCCCCTCCTGCCCACGCTGGGTGGTTGAGCCAGCAGGTTTCCACGCGTCCAGGCTTCCCAACATCTCCTGAGGATCTCGTAGAGTTCAATAAGGATTTTGGGAGCTGTGGCAGAGCCGGGACGGAGGAGCTGTCAGATGGGAATGGCCCAGTGGTCCGAGAGCCTGCCTGGGAGAAGGGGCGAATGCTGGATGCTCCCGAGGATGGTGTAAAGCCTTCATAAAGCACCTAATTGTGCAAAACTCTCTATATGGGGACATTTATTCCTGACCCCAGCTGGTGCTCAGGCTGTCCCCTGAAGCATGAAGATTGATGGTCCTCGGGACACTTTCTTTCCCGGCCTTCCCCCCCCGCCAAGGTGCTGTCACTGCAGATGTCATTTGTGTTGGGAAGTTTACCAAGCCTTCTACTTCAATATTTCCACATGCCGGCAAGTTTCCCAGGGTAATTACACCAGGAATCCGAAAGAAGAAACGCAGAAGGGTGAAATGAAACCTCGGCTGTGCTTTGGGCAAGGCAGGATTTGCCGGGTGAGCTCAAGGAGCACCATCCAGGGGGATGAGCCACCAACAGCAACGCTCTGCATTGCAAGAGCCCCTGTTTTTCTTCCACCCCCCTCCCCATTTCACGACCACCCTCCAGTCTGCACCGTTCCGGCCGTGCAGGAACAAGCATCTCCCACCCGTCCCCGCCGCTGGGTGAAATTCGGGGAGGGGAGCGAGCTTGGGCAGGGGTGACTCGCAGCAGCATTACACGCATGATTACCCTTCAGATCAGGGGAACAGGGGCTTAACTGCGTGAGAAACGGCTGTTATTCAGGTAATGGATTTACAGCACTCACTACTAAAGTATCAGACACAGCAATTTTTTACAGCTTTCACGCTGGAATTTATGGCTCAGGGAGGCGATCTCCATACGAGGCAGGGATCATTGCCTTATTTAGTATCCGAGGAGGAAAAATTTATGTTTTTGCCAAAGTTTGTTTTGAAAGGTAACCTGCAGGCATGCAGACACGGCCCCCCCTCCCCGCGGCGCGAGGGGGAGACGCGGGCCACACAGCTCCCTTGCCCAGGCTCCCCGAGGCGCGCACACGAGTGCTCAAGCGCAGAGCACGCACGTGTCGCGGTCACACGTGGTTTCGGCCAGGTGTGAGGTTAATGCTTCAGCTGAAGGCACCAAGGAGCCCCAGAGAATGGGAGACCACCTCCGGTCACCCACCTGGATAACCAAATATAGACTCAGAGAAAAATCTGCTCCTTGTTTTACAGCCAACAGGTCTTTACTCTGCTCCCCCAGCCCTCCTCCTTTCCTGCACCAGTTCCCTCACACTGAGGGGGCACAGAACAGGCAGGACCTCCCTCCCAAATTGCAGCCATCTCTGGGGCATGAGGCCCACGAGCTGCACGGATGGATGGGCTTCATCCCCTGAGGGATGCAGACCCCAGAGGCCAGGCAGACGCTTTTTGGGGCAGCATTTGCACCCCGGCTTCAACAAGGATGACCAAATCTGATGCAACCCACCTCCTGGACCAGCCCTGGGCATGAGGGGAGGGTAAAAATCAGGTGTTACCCGCAAACCGGCTACTCGAATGACCCAGATCTGTGCTGCCTTGTGCAAAGCCGGTGAGAGAAGGAAGCGGGGTGTCCCTCCTACCTGCTGCTGCTGGAAGTGCAGGAGCTCCACGGGGCTCATCTCGCCGTTGGTCTCCCCGCTCGGGGCTCCTTCGCGACCTCCGCCCCCTGCGCCGCCCCCGCCGCCATCCGGCTGGTTGCTGAGGCTGCTGACCCCGTTTTGGCTGGAGGGAGTGGAACGTATCGTCTCCGAGGCAGATTCAACCATCATGACTTGCTAGCAGGACCTGAGGAAGAGGAGAGAGCAGAGGCTGAAATCCCTCGCCGGCATCTCCGCGGGCCCCGTGCCCCATCCTCGCCCTGCCCTGTCTCTGATGCCCACGAGCTCTGCCAGGGAGACGCAGGGATGGGATGTCAAACCTCGGCCAGTTTTAGCCGTGTCTGATTTGCTCCAAAAAAGAAACGTGCAGCAGCAGCGTGAGCTGCCATGAACGTGCTCCCAGCCCTGAGCAGTACCAAGGCAAAGCAAGTGCCACCCATCCCTTTGGAGAACACCGCATTTTCAGCTTTCTCCCAGCCTGACGCAAGACACAAAAGCCCAGAAATCTGGGTGTTTTTCACAGAGTCCTAAAATATTTCACTTTGAGATGCTGGAGACAGCGAAGCTGAAGTTTCAGCAATGTGTGCGGAGCCCGTGCCGCATTTCACCCTGAAAATCTCAGCAAAGTCGACACGTGTCCACAACGCTTCAGCTCCCAGCAAACCAGCGCTTCCCAGCAAGAAAAATCTCAGCAGAAAGTTTGCTACCAGGTCAAGGAAGCCCAACAATGCAGAACTTGGCCTCCGTGGGTGGGTTTTATCCCTGTAAACTCTTCCTGCCCATCGCCCCGCGATGCCCCGGGCACGATGGCAGAACCTCCCAAAGCTTGGGGCTCCTCGCTGGGCTGTGGCTGCAGGGCTCACGCTGGCCAGGAGCAGACCATGGGATGCCTGCAGCCTCGGGACAACCACCTAGAGCTCTGTTCAGCCCAGTTCAGCTCCCGAGCTGGCGGGAAACCATGGAGCGAGCCGCAGGCTGGCAAAGCCGCCTGCACGGCCGGCTGCACGAGAGCTGGGTGCTCAGAGCATCCCCCAAGCCCTGCTCGCCAGTGCTGTTTGAATCAAGGTCAACGGGCTAAGGAAGGGACTCCCGAGGAGACACGGGGCTGGCCTTCAAGGTGGAGTCTTCGCTCACCTGGGTTTGGTTAGCGGGCAGGTCACTAATTATGAACCCAAGGGTCCTCGTTACTGGGAGAAACTACTGGATCCAGGCTGGCACTGGAGGAAACACAACCACTGTGCCCAGCACCAAATCCTGATCCAGCACCAGCCGAGCGCCCCGGGGCCACCTCCAGCCCTGAGCACTCTGGGTCATGAGAAGCCCCAGCAGAGCCAAGGGGCTGGTCCTTCTGCCCAACACTCACTTCACTGTGGCAGGGCAGAGGGGACGGTTTTACCTGACTCCATCCAGCTCCTTCCCCACCAGCAGGTGAGCAGCGCTCACCCGTCGCCGCTTGCAGAGTTTGAAACAAGAGAGGAATAAAGAAAAAGGGACGGGGAGAAGAAATACTGTTTCTCCCTTCTTCTCTTTTTTTTCCCCTCCATTTCACCCCCCCCCCCAAAAAGAGAAAGACAAACCGCGAACAACATAATTGCTGAAATGTGGCGTGTAATAATAGCTATTCAGAAGCTGATCATTCATATTAAACAGGGCGAAGCAAGCTTCTCATTTGCATGTTTGAGATTATATGCATTTCAAAAGTCATTTCCGCGGGGTATATGACTGACATTAATTCCCATGCGGAGCCACCGGCTCCCTCCCGCCGTCCCGGTGCTCCCCAACCCGCGCGGGGTGACACGCCGGTGGCTGCGGGAGGGGGCGAGGTTAACGGGATTACCGGGCTTAGACGGCTTTGTTCGGGGTGCCGGGGCCGGAGCGCGGTGCGGCTGGAGCAGCTTCCCGAGAGCGGCCCGGGAAAGGGCGGGATGCTCGGCTACCGACGCTGCGTTCGCAAGAGAGACAAAAACTACCTCTGCCCTCACAAACTACGTGTGCTCCTTCCCCCCGTCTGCCTCGAACAAGAGCCTGCACAAATACTAAATTACTGCCCTTCCTTTTCCCACTTTCCTTCCAGAATCTGCACCTCGGCCAGGCGAGCGGCCCCGCGGGGACAGCGGGCTCTGCCCGTGTCCGGCAGTCGCAAGGCATCACCGCGGCCAGGCAGACTCGGCAGGGTTCAGAGAAGGGATTTGACTTTTACATGGAGAACAAGAATATCCAGAACTACAACAGGAAGCATTAAAAAAAGGGAAAGAAAAAAAAAAAAAAAAGAAGAAAAAAGGAAAAAAAAGTTTCTTGGAAAGGATATAAAACTTTCCTGGCTTCGGGGTGTAAATTGAAGCTTAGCTATTGGGAATTCGGAGGAAATCTCTTCTGGTGGAGGGAGCTGTGACCGTGGGCTTGCTCCACCATCCCCAGCCCCTGCCAGAAGCGAGATGCTGGAGCAGAGGAAGCAGCGCCGGGGTCCAGCCGGGCAATTCCTGCAGCCCGGGACACCAGGCCAGTTGGGTTCCCTGTCCAAGTCTAGTAAAACTCAACTTCCCATTTGCAAACCCTACTGGGATGCTGGTGCGTCTGGGTTCCCAACGCTACAAGGGAAGTAATAAAAGAAAGTAATAATAATAACGAAAATATTTCCATTCATATAAAAATTTTACAAAACCTTAAAGCAAAAAAAATAAAAATAAAACCAAAAGGCAGCGTCTGCAACTTTGCAAAGCTGATTTAGATTAGGAACGAGCACTTTTCCAGCCAGGACTGATCCGGGACGAGCGAAGCTGCGTAGGGAAGAGCAAACGGATGGGGCACGAGTGCCGGGCACACGTGCGTCCCCGCACGCGGCCGGGAGGGCTCTGCTGCCTCCCGGCTCCTGCTTTTCATCTCTCCCAGTTCAAACGCATCCAGGATTTTAGGGATTCTCCGTACGCCGGTATCCAGCGGGTCCAATCGCCATCAGACCTTCCCCCAGGCATAAAGGCAGGGCCCCTGTCCAGACAGTCACCGCAGAAGATACAACACCCAGATAAAGTGGAAAAGGATGGGTTTTCCTTAAAAGGGGAGGGGAAGAGACCCCTCTAATGGCAACGAGCACCAGAAGCTCTGCAAATGGATTGTTAATTACCACCGCAGAAAAATCACTTCACTGAATGAGCACTCTGCATTCCCCCCCCCAGCTTTTACTTAAATGTGCACCTTTCGCAGGACAAAGGAAACAGAGAATTACAAACGAAGCACAGAATCCCTCTGCCTTTAGCAGTACCATATGGCAATGAGTGTATATTAATTACTGTTGCTTTTTAATTAACAATCGCTTCATCTGAGCAGTAACATTTCCTTGACATCCCCTGACTTGCCGCTAACCTGTACAGCACGCACCACGCCAAGTCATCAATCCAGTTTTATTGACATCCCCCCACAAAACAGGCAGGATACCAGGGTTTTCCAATTAACACCTCCACACTCTCTAATTAGCACAATTAACAGGCTGATGGATGCCCGGAGCTTCACCCTGAAGGGAGGGTGCAGATCAGCTGGCCGGGCTGTTGGACACGGCTCTCGCCCCGGGCACATGTGCCCAACATGGGTGTGCCGTGTTCCCGGGGTCCCATGGGAGCACCACACATGTGCTGTGCCATGGAGCCCGGCATCGCCATGGAGCCCGGCATCACCGCGGAGCCTGGCATCACCGCGGAGCCCTCCCCACCCCTGCAGAAAGGGGAGGATGAACGTGGAGGTGAGAGAGCCAGAGGAGCTGAAGGAAAGACTTAACAGCAAAGGATGTGGGGTATTGAAGAGTCAAAGCAGTTATAGAGCAATTTCTCCCCCCCCCCAAAACTCGTGAATTTTGAGGCATCCAGACCCACAAAAAGTGATGCTGCTTCTCCTGATGAAGCTCCACAGACTGGAAAATGAAACGGCGCTTCTCAGCCCCCGGGACCCACAGAAACAGGCACAGCCAAGACCACGAGCTCTGAAGAAGCAATTGCCTGAACACTTATTTTAGCTGCTTCTCCTATTTTTAAATATCCTCAATACCACAGTCCTCAGAGGCTCCGTAACTTTGGGCTGCCCTTAGTGGGCTGCAGCAGGGCTGGGCACGGACCCAGCACCGTGGGCATCTCCTCCCCGCTGCCTGCAGGTCCCTGTCCCCGAGTCCCCATCCCCGCACTGACAGCAGCGGGTGCCCCTTGGCCTTGGTTTCCCCAGATGCAAACTCCAAGAGCATCCCCAGCTCAGAACACCACGGGAGGGATGAGGATGAACAGCAGGAAACACTGATGGGAAAACGTTCCCCCGGGAGCCAAACAAGTCCCCAGAACCAAACCACGTTTTGTGAGAGGCGGCACAGAACAGGCAGGTGACACCACACATTTATGCTACTGTGATGCTCCAGAGGCTTCTTCCACCCTTCCCACCACATCCCAGCCCCAAAGCGATCTTCCAGACCCTTCCTCTCAGCTTTGGCCACTCCAGGAGCCGGAAGGGAGCAGGGGCTGCCCCGCAGCACGGCGAGGGCTCTCCCTCTGGCAGCAGGAACCGGTGGTGCCAGAGCTCTTCCGCAGGCACCAGCAGATGATGGAGGAGCACAGCCTGAGCAAATCCCCCAAAGCCGTCAGAAGTCCCGGGGGATGCTCCTCTGCACGGCTGGGAGGAGATGAGGACTTGGGGAGGCTCGATCCCAGGCACCGGATCTGCTCCGAGCTATGGAAAGTTGAGCGACCTGCCCGTCCGGATCCGGCACTGCCGCGGCTTTAGGAAGTGGCTCACTAATCTTAAAAGGCTTTGGCTTGAAGAGAAGCAGCCGGCATTGCTCGGAGAGTGGCTTTTTACCCTTTAATTAACACATAAACACATGGAAATGTGGAAAGGGGATTAAAATAAAAGTCTGGGGGAGCTGAAACGAATCTAGAGCATTACTGTAAATTAGAAGAGATTTAAGGAACCAAGGACTGGCTAAGCCTGGGCACCGCTTTAATGGGATCTCACCTCCGGGCACTTTCATCTCCCACTTTCATCTCCCTCCCAGCAACTTCTTTGAGAAGAACCCACCTCCAGGTGCTTGCCCTCAGTGGCGGACAGACCTTTACCCTCCTGGCCCTTCTCACCTGATGCCATCGCCACCCTGGCCATGCTCGCGGGCACCAGCAACTGTGGGGCAGCAGAGAGCATCTGCTGCTACGTAGAAATCAAGCAAGAATGACCCCGGTGAGGTTCTTCTCACCCTAAAGGTGGGTCATCTCCCTCCGAGAGACCCGAGAGCATCACCAACAGCGGAATGCCCTGGGACTGTGTCAGGGTCCTGGGACTCCTGCATGGGTCCTGCGAGCCCACCAAACCACATCTCCCTCGGAGCATCCTTCGCTCTGCAGAGCTCACGCCCACGCGGCAGCGAGGACACCCCGACCATCGCCACCCCCACGGGAGATCCTCCGCCCGGTGCCCACCGCAGAGGGACCCGGGGCATCCCCGGAGATGCCGACGGCTGCCTTGGCACGTCTCCCGCTCCCCGCCGAGCTTCAAGGAGGACAAAATCCCTCCCGGCGCGGATGGGGGGCTGGCGGGACGCGGGCACGGCCGGTGCCAGGCACGTGCCGGGTGCCATCCTGCTGCTCCATCCTGCGCTTCCCTCGCTGTGCTCTTGAAAAGATTTAAAAAAAAAAATATATAAAAAAAAAAGCCCCACTCCATCTCATTAAGAAAGTAAACACAAGAGCCGTCTAAGTGTCTAATTAAGCTTCTAATTAGTCCCTGCTTGTTACTAATGCAAATTAGATTACGCCGCTTAACTACAGCATGTCCACAACACCCTTGTTAATTGCGGCCTTTTGAAATTAAATTACTCCCTAATTAGCATATCAAAGCCATTGATTCGGAGCCAGGAAAGATGAGGGCAGGAGGAAGCCGAACGCCAAGTTTTGTTAATCAGGGACGTCTAATTAAATAGTGACGTGGTGCACGGGGGCTCCTGCCTCGCTGCTCGGGAACCGCACGCGTGGGCCCAGGGGGGACCCCGAGCAGAGCAGCCCCCTCGGTGGGTGCCGGACGGGTGGGTGGGTGCCCGGTGCTCTGACCCCGCGCAGGTCAGCGCTGCGTGTTGGAGCAGCCTCCCGGGCTGGGGTGCAGGTCCGGTACCCGCACCCTGAGGGATGCGGGCTGTGCAGCGTGAGGCTGCGGGGCAGAACTCTGTCTCCAGGAAGCCCCCCTGGGGCTCCGTCTGATGCTGCGGTGCCAGGATGCAGCCCTGGCAACGGGGAAGGGGGTTAAAGCGGATGACAATTTCTTATCCGCCTCCCCCAAAAACCCCACTTGCTTTCCTTCTGTCTGATGTGTCTGAAATGAGAATTGAAATAAAAGCGTCCTGTTGAGCAGACACAGCTCTGCAGCCCCTCACACCCCTCGGGTAGGGTCTCTCTGCCTCCCCAACCCCTCACAGAGCAAGTCCCTGGGAGCAGAAGAAGCACCCAGGTGAGGGCAGGCAGGGCTGGAAAGGGGCACTGGCCTCTCACAGCTGCAGGATCCCACCCGACAGGACGTAGCGAGGGGATGGACCGGACGGGACCGCGCACAGCATGGGGAGGATGCCCACACCAGTGGCCCTGGCATCAGATGACCCCCTGGTGCCCAGGGCACTGGCTCAGAGGGACACAACACCCTGAACCTACATCCCTCATCTCAGCACCCCACGGGTATCAAGTCCGGCACGGATCCATTCTTCAGAGAAAATAAAATGCCCTCTCCAGCCCTCAGCACACCCGAGTTACCACCAAACTGCCCCAAACGAACAACAGGACACAAATAAGAGAGGCACCAGGGAAGAGCCTGGATCTGAAAGTAACCAGGTGGATTCACTCCAAGGAGAGTAAAAATGAAGTGAACACCTGATTTTTAAGTGATTTCAATAACTTCTTGAAAGACCCAGTTCTTTACATTTCATAATTTTTTCTCTCTCTTTTTTTTTCTTCCCCTGTTTAAAGAGGTGGGAAGGAAAAAAAAAATAAAGGGATGAAGATTGGAAAAGTTTAACAGAGAGAGAAAAAGTCTATTAAAAAAAAAAATAATTAAAAAACCCCGACGGAAAACTGCAGACGGCCCATCTCGGGGGAAGAGCTGAACTAGTGAAGAAAGGAAAATCGCTTCTCCGGCTGCCGAGACAGAGGAGGAGAATAGAGCAGCTTTAAGAGAAGGAGCTGTGCACTTTTAATTGAAAAGAGGGAGATTCAAATGAAACATCCAATATCCCCCACCAAAGAAAGGAAGAAAGACGGACCCTGGCCGCTTTGCCATGCCGAGAAATTGCTAAAGCCCCAACTTTCTTTTCTCTCCCCCTGCCTTGGAAGTTATAGGAAAAAGGGAGGGAAAAAAGGGTCTTTCATACAAGAGGAACTCAAGGGAATGGGGGAGGAGGGTGGGAAGAGAGACCAAGTTTTATTCATTTATTTTATGAGATGAGTAAAAATAATATATATATATAAAAAAAAAAGGCAGAGTTTTATAATGTCACAGTGTTTGGAAGCAGCAGCAGAAAGGAGAAGAGAGGGGGGGAAAGCAACTAAGAACAGAAGGGCCAGCTCCAACCACCCGCCGTACAAGCCTCTCTCCCAACGAGATTCAATTAATTGATAACAAGAGGCATCAAATTAATTTTTCAAGGATGTTAGATTTTGATGAAGGAAAAAATCTCTCTGATTTTAATCGGGGCGGCGTTTAAAAGGCATAAATGAATATCCCTTTCTAATCATCTGAGGCGCCGAGGAAGCACCAAGCGGTTAACGTGAAAATTCAAATCGTTTAATTAGGGGGGGGCTGAGGGGAGGTGGCCATGGTGGGGGAAGGGGACCTGGCTTTTTCTTTTTAAAGAGCTTTATGAAGAAATTATTTTTAAAATTATTTCTTTCAAGCATCTCTGCTCTCCCCCCCCCCACCCCCGGCCCCCAAACGCGCACACACTTGTAAAAACATCTCTCAGAGGGCTGGGGTTTTTCTTTTGAATAGAGACCGTTCCCCATCACGATCTAATTAACAAAAATGATAATGAATAGGGTGGGGGGAAAAAAAAAATTCATAGGGAACAAAAAAAATACTCCAAACTCTCAGGAAAGAAAGGAAAAAAAAAAAAGAACGTAGGAAAACCGTGTGATTTCCCAACACGCTCGACTCTGCCAAGAGCTGCTCCGCACCGCCACACGGGACCGGAGCTTTCGAGATACAAGGGATTCTGAGCACAAACACCCCCCTGCTTAAAATCCTATTAAAATAATTTTAATTATTAGATAGCCCCTCCCATCACTGCTGTGGCACCTGCAACCAGAACTGAGCTGAGCCCCCAGGCAGTGGTGGCAGGGACCAAGACGACGGCAGGGACTGTGGTGCGTGTGCACACACACACACGTGTGCACACACACGTGTGCACACACACACACACGTGCACAGACACGCTGCTGCACGGGCTGTGGCATCGCACCCACAGCCTCAACGAGGTTCCCCAGCATGGCTCCATCACCCAGTGCAGCAGCCAGCCTGGCATGAGCACCTTGCCAAGGCTCCTCTGGCATCCCCCGGTAAATCCCGACTGGGGTGTGAGTCTCTGCCCGCGCACCCAGCTCACGTGGTTGGTTTTTCACCCTCCCAGGCAGTGGGTGAAGGTCTCATCCAGCCCTTCCGCTGCGGAACCCCACTAGTGGCACAGCCCCGAGCCCACCCGGGACATGCCCCACGCCCCACCAAACCACCTGTGACACGCAGCCAGCCTGAACACGGTCCGTGCTCACCAGTGTCCCCATTGAGGCACCTGCGTCTCGGAGCCTTGGCCACCTGAGGAAGAGGTTCTTCTTGGACAGAGCCCTGAGGGACATTGCCCCACAAGAGCCGAGGAAGAGGAGGGTGGCAGGGAAGCATCCTGGCTTGCCCGGGAGAAAGGTGCCCGCTGCCGCAGCAGCAGCAGCTCTGTGATGGCAAGGGCAGTGCTGGGACGGAGGAAGGCTCCCAGCAGGGCTGTGTGTACAGGGGAAGCTCTTAAAGACAAATAAAGCCAGGCCCCCCCCACCCCATCCCGTCAGGGGAGGCTGCAAAGGGTGAGGGCAGAGCCAGGGAGGAAGAAAATCCCTGGAGCAGGTGAGGGACAAAGCGGACCAGGAGTTCTTGGCCTTCTGGCTCAGCTCGAGTGGGGTGCAGGCCGAGGAGTGACAGTGGGGCCCTCGGCGTGAGGGACTCGCTGCTGGGACAAGAGCTCCCATCTCAGACCCCGGGCAAAATTTTCCAGTGGAGTTTGCGGGAAGTCAGGCTGGAGGTTGTTAAAAGTCTCTTCTGGCCTTTCAATAATCCAGAGCGTAGGAAAAGCGAGTCACGGCGCTTACTGAACAGGAGGGAGGAACTCAGATGCTGCAAATTTTCCCAGACTCTGTCACGTTTGTGCAAAAATTCATCCTATTTAACACGCTCCCCACCGCACAGCGATGCTCTCCACTGCAGAACCCAGCTCTATGCAGGAAGAGGCCTGGTTCCCATCCAGAAGTTATGCTGCTCACAAGGAAGGCGAAGAAAAAAAGGCGGTGGGAGGCAGAACTATCCTTGGGCATTCTCAAAGTCCTGGTCTCAAGTCCATTTTTTTCCTCATCCAAACCAGAGGCAAGAACGACCCGAGGCCGGCTCTGTCTCGCGGTCCCAGCCTGAGCTGCTCTCAGCACTTTCAAACAACTTTCCTGATTTTATTTCGTCTCATCTCGCACGGACTCAACATCTCCTGGTCTGCCCTGGGCACAGGGCACCCCCACAGAGCAAATCACAGCCCCGGAGACAACCACGGCTCCCGACGGCCCCGACGCCTCTGCTTAGAGCAGCGACTGGAACAGCACCAGTGATTTCTCCAGTGCTCTCGTACGAGCTGGGAAGCATCACGCTGCGCTGGGCTCCTGCGAGGCCACGCTGCCCGCCAGGGGCTTCGGGAAGGTGAGTTTAACGGTTCGGGTGCTCAGGAACAGAATAAGGCTGAGCAGAGGGGCACTGAGCATCCCTCCAGCCGGAGGAAGCATTTCCCCTCGCAGACCCTGGGCCGAAGCCAAAAGATCGCCCTGTGCTCCTTCTCCGCGCGACGCGGAGGAGCCACGTTCAGCCACCGCATCCTCTTCCTGGGAGCAGCACCCCCTCCAGCACCCTTCGCCGGGGTCTCTGGGAGGGCAGCGCTTTGCCCAGAGCACCCATAGCTATGAGGGCAGCAAGAGCTTCTCCCCTCCGCTCCCGGTGGGATGGCAGCACATCTCCGCAGCCTCAGCATCCCCCCGGACCGCTGCCAGGCTGGCAGCGTGGCAGGCGATCCGATCCCACAGCATCGCTCTGGTGTCACCCGCAGCATTCGCAGGTCGTGCTGGTCCAGGCTCCCGAGCCCTGATCCATCCCCACACCGTACGTCGGGACACAGCGTCTTCCCGAATCCAGGCAGCACATCCCTGCGCTGCGGCCCGGAACAGAGCTATGGAGGGATGAAGCGAATCGATGGGATCTGCACCTCCGAATCCTGCTGATCCCAGGCAGTGGGCGCTGGCTCCTCCCGGGAACGGCGAGATCCCCAGACGAGCCCGGCTCAGGCTGCAATGACACTCCAGAGCTGCACGCGACAGTCCTGGCTGTAAGTGGCCAGGCTGCAGTAGCCAAAGAAGCCACCAGCACCTTCCCGCTGATGGGGGACAGCCAGCACCCTGCCTCTCCAGGGGATTACCCCGATGTGGCCAGGGATACATCCCCGCTGCAAAGCACACTTGAAAAATTGTGCATTTTTTTCCCCTCCCTCCACCCTTCTTAAATATAATCCTCATTCTAGTAGTAGTTTAGGATTCACCAACTGGAAGCTGTTAAACCCACGCCTCACCCAGGCCCACGGCTCTCAGCTGCCAAGTCCCAGGGGCCCTGTGAGCACCCAGGGGTTCTGTGGCAGAAAGGGGCTTGGGGCACCCAGGGGAGGACTCACTGGTGGGAGCCACGACAAGACACCCCAGCAGCAGCTCAGGCATCGCAAGTTGCTTTCTGTGGTGGGGAACCCGGAGCCTCGGGGCCCAGGGCTCTCGCGTGGGGTGCCAGGCGAGGGTGCCCGCCTCAGGCTGGGTGCCCACCTCAGGCAGCTCCATTGTGACCCCCACTGCAGCTGCCCACATCATCTTTCTGCAGCTCCTGCCCAGACAGGGTGACACACAACCTGCTCCCCCTGACCCCAAAGCACATCCCCTGGGCTGCTCCGCGATCACCCGCTGTAGGACATGGGCTGCGGGGCCCGTCACCATCCAGGGGACATCCCCCTCCCTCCCTCCCTGGACCAGAACCCATCCCATCGTGGTGAAGGAAGGGAACAACACCGGGATAGAGCACCAGGCGAGGCACGAAGTGGATGCAGCCTGGGTCACCAACCCCCTCAGGGTCACGACCCATCACCCCGTCCAGTCTGCTGCCAGCCCCCCGTACCTGCCAGCACCAGCACCCCCACCACAGACCACGGCTCCTGCTTGCTGCCAGGAATTTTAAACCATCAATTATCAATTTAAACCTCCAGCTAAAACCAGTGACTCCCCACTCATCCCCAGCCCACTTGTATCTGCACCAGCAAGATATCCACCGTGGTGGGAAAGGACCGATCCACGATGTAAGGAGATGCACGGAGCACAGGGGTCTGTCTGTCCGTCCCTCTCCCAGACAGGCAGAAACGGCCGTGGTCTCCTTCTGCAGCAACCCCAAATCTACAGCTGGAAATGCAGCGGCACCAACGCTCCCCACTGCTCCAGTACGGCGGGAACACGAGCGAGCAGATGGCACCAACCTTCCCCACGGCCAGCATCCAGCCCTGGACGGGTCCCCTCGCCTCTTAAACTTCATCTCATTCCCTTTCTCAACGGGATAGACTTTTCATCAGAGAGTATTTTAACACCACCACCTCTCTAACCCGGGGGAAACGGCTCCAGCTCTGCTTTTGCCGACCTGTGATGGTGGTGATGGTGATGATGGTGGTGCCGGCAGCAGCGCGACACCCGCGCGGGGCGGGAACAAGGCAGCGTCTGATCCTGCAGACAGAGCTGCTCCGGCAGCCCAAAGTCTGACCCAGATTCGGAGCCACAGTTCCACTTCCCAGGGAAAAAAGAACATTTGTTCAGGGCTTGAGCCCGCCAGCATCAAGGGAAAGACTTCAAGGGATTTTGAAACGGGCCCTAAAAGCAGATTCTGCCATGCTAGATAGAAATAAAACCCTGGTTTAAAAGGGGGAACGTGAACGGCACGAATGGAGCCGTGGCGAGCAGGGGACGATGCCGACCGCCTGACGCACTCGGAGAGCCCCGAGCATCCTTCTGCCCGGCTGGTCCCCAGGGCAGGCGGGGGAGCTGGGGAAACTCGCACCCAAATTTCAGCACAGATCTTCGTCCGTCGCTACGGCAAAAGCGGAACAAAACAAACCCCTTCGTGTCACCGCAGGAGAGCGCGGCTTGGCCAGCAAGCCCTTGGCGGGGTATCTCCGGCACGCTCGCACCCCCACCCCCTGCCAGGATGGATTTGAGAACATTTTCCTTTACCTGTTTCTCTCAGGAGTGCATTGAGGGGGCCTCTCCCCCCCTCAAACACACAAGGCCCAGATTTGGGGAGATTTGCCCTGAGACTGCACAGACCTCTCCGCAGACTAGAGAAGGAAAACTCCAGTGCTGGCATTTGCTCACCCCCCTGCACGCAGCAGCGATGCCCTGCGTTCTGCAGCACCCATGTCCCTGTCCTGGCCAGAAACCAGGTCCCCCTGCACCCAGTGCAGGGCAGGGGTCTTCGCTCTCACACTCCCAACCCTGCCAAACCATCCCCTGGTCCCCCCGGGCTCCATCAGCTGGGTGGGATGGGCACAAACATCACCTGAACCCCACGCTGATCTAACACAGGATCTGCTGGAGTTCTGCAGGCGCTCGAAAAGCTCCACCTTCTCCTGCCCTTTTCCCAGGAGGTGACCGAGCCCAGCTCCGAAGACAGAGGGGACCCCATGTCCTCAGGCAAAGCACCAGCACCCTCCCTGAAGTGCTTTCGGTGGTTTTATCCACTGGGGTCTGCTGCAGAAACCAGGACAGCTCTGATGCCAGGCAGGATTCATAGGTGCAGAATTGGGCTCCACACATCCCAGACCCCACCGTAAGCAGCACCCTATAAACCCACCAGGCCCAGTGCCAGGGTGGGTGAGGAATGGGAAGGGGCAGGAGAAGGCAAGAATGGCCCAGACTGTGGGTGCCGAGAGGCTGAGACAAATTGGGAGCGATGGGACGTGCAGCATCCTCCTCCTTCTCCTCCCTCCAGCCCCAGATTTACCCACACAGCAGGGGACAAACGCCCCTTTTGTTTTCCAAATGAGAAATCACGTTGATTTTGAGGTTTTAGTTTATTAGCAGCAAACATCTGTGCCAGGCGGAGCGGTCACAGCCTGGCTCCCCAAACCCCGCTCCCCGCAGAGCCGAAGCCGAGCAGGGACACAGCGGCACGAGCAGAAGATGGGGAGGGGGAGACCCTCCCTCCCCTGCCCACAAAACAAACCACATCCCACCGGGCCCCCGCTGCCGAGATGCAGAATGGAAGTGGCACGGCTTCAGTTAGGAAGCAGCTTCGCTGCAGGGAAAGCACACTGGGGAGTAAAGTGGGAAAGGGCAAATACTTTGGAAACAACCCCAGAGAAGGGCAAAGCTGGAGACAGCACTTTATAAATCCACCTCTTTGCCCCCACCCGAATCCATCTCAGCAAAATAAAAGGGTTTTTTTTTTCAGCTATGCTTGTCACAGCACATTTCCAAAATCCACATTTCCTGCCACAAAAGTTATGGGAAGCTTCCCCTCACACTCCACCTTTTTTCTCTCTCCTTCTTCCACTTCTCAATAGGCCCAACGATGCCGTGTTTTTATATTCCGGATCCGAATTACCCCGTGTCCCAGGGAATTTCCCTCCTGCCGTCAGGTCTGGCCACATCCAGGAAGGATTGGCCAGAGGACTTTGGACTCTGGAGGAAGGACCCAACCCACTGGGTGCTGGCCACCCACTGGGAAACCACTGGGATGCAGGGCCACGGGATGCTCAGCAGTGCTGGCCCCTTGCTGGGTGCGTGGAGTTTCCCTGGGAGAAGGGGGAGATGTCCAAGAAAAAAAGAAAATAATGAAAAAAGTACCTCACAGAGTGTTAAAGGGCATTGTGGCTCTGTTCAAGGCACCAGGGTCCTGAGCCGCTCCCACACTGTGAGTGGGAGTGGTGAATTTTGGGGCGTGCTCCCCCAGCGCAGCCCTCGCAAAGGGCTCCCAGTGCCACAGAGCCCCGCAGCACGGGGCTGCCAGGACACAGCCTGGCAAGCGGCACCCGGCGGGGACACGACACCCCATGGGAAGCCCCAGGCCATGGGAGAGGGTTTTTCCCACCCCATTACAAGGTCTCTGCCCAACCTCTGGTCCAGGTCAGCCAAAAACTCCTAATGCTCAACATGAAACTTCAGCTCTGACAGGTATTTCTTGCCCTACATTGTCCCCCTTGCCCAGGGGAAGGGACGAGATGTCCCATAGACCACCCCCCACCACCATCCTGGCCAGGCCTTTCCATCCCCTGGGAGGTGGGGGTGAAACCACTGGAGAAGCCAGGAGCCGAGGTACCCCCAAGGTCCCATGTCCCCACGGGGTCTGGGGACCATCCTGCACCCACGAGCATCCTCCCAGCAGCACTCAGGACCGCGTGGCCACAGCAGGATCGCCCGCAGTGCCCAGCCCAAGCGGTGGGTGCCATCCCAGCACGTGACGGGTGCCACCCGACCGAGCGGCGAGCCCAGCACGAGCTCCAGCACACGAGCAAGACAACCTCCGGGCCACGAAGCACCGAGACCAAGTCACCGGGCAAACACGTTCCCAGTAACGGGCCACAGCGGGCAACTTGCCGGCAGAGAACCAAAGCCGAGCGACCCCTGGCAGGAGATGCTCCCGGGCAGGTGGGATCCTACACACCCTTCGCTCACAAGCACAAGTTCTCGTTTATATTTTGCATTAATCACCCGACCTGCAGCCCTCCTCTGCTGCCCCTCTTTCCTAAGGGTGAAGGCATTTTACCAAGCCTGTGACAGCTTCTCTTAGGTGGTCCCTGTCTAGATCTTGCTACAGGCAAACAAATAAAGGACAGTCCCCATCTCATAGACTCACAATAAGCAGGCAAAAAGCAAACCACTCACCTAAAAATCTACAGGCTGTGGAATAAACCAACACTCAGAGGAAGCAAGTGAACGGTCGGAGAGTTCGGGGTCCAGATCCCCGAGGCCACTCCGCAGTTGCTCGGCTCACGCTGCCCCAGACGGCACCGTTAGCGTTTTATGCCTTTATTAGCCTCAGCGCTGATAAATCCCACCAGATAAACCCAGCTCCGCCAGCGACCTGGCAAAGGTGTGTTGCAATCAGTTGTTTAACACCACCCGCCCTGGGCGAGCGGCTCATCCCGGCCGATCCCGGCCACGGCCCCGCATTTCAACGGGAGCATCGGCGCCTGAGCAAAAACACCCCCGGGAACAGCATCTCCCCCAGCCTCGGGAGCTGCCAAACAGCCCGCACAACACACAAAGAGCACGTACCCATCACACAAGGGTCTTCCATTTCCCTCCTCTTCCTCCTTCCTGGGGGCCCAGAGCTCCCCGGTCCCCAGCAGCCCCATCCGAGCTTTCCCAGCTGGCTGGTGCCAGCTCCCCACTGAAGCCGGTCACGTGGAGGAGGTTTGCCAATGAGGCAGAATAAACAGCTTCCAAATCACCTCCAAGTGAGGGCCCCCCATGGGAATTTCCCCCCCACAGTACCTTTAAAAAAAATAGATTTTTGCATCTTTCCACGGTTTTGAGAGTAATCTTCCCCAAAAAAGTTTTATCATCGCACCTTTTGGTAAACACCCCCAGGAGCCCCCAGCAGAGCAGGGACCAGGTGAGATCTCCTCCCACAGCCACCCTCCGCTCCCTGTTTTGCTAGAAAACAAGCACGTTTGTGCTGCTAATCCAGCCCCGGCACTGCAGGAGGAGGATTTCCACCGACCACGCCGCTAAAGACTTTCTGCCAACTTGCCAGGGAGCGAGAGCCGGGCAGCAAGTGCCACCCGGGGCTGGGAACGCTGACAGCAGCTCGCTTCAGCCCAGCAGAGCGGGGTGCAAACGCGGGGTTTTAGATTGGTGGGTTTGTTTTGGTTTTTTTTCCTCCCTTAAAAAAAAAAAACCCAACAAACAAAACAACATAAAACCAAACCAACCAACCAAGCCGAGAACAGGGGCTCCCGACTCCCCGCGCTTTGCCGGCACGGGGCTCACCTGCCTGGGGATGCCGGGACCGCTACAGCCCCGCGCCCACGTCCGCGCTGCCGGCACAAGGCATCGTAATCCCTTAATGACTTCCCTCCAGCTCCAGCCCCAGATCTAATCTCTCCTCCAGCAGGGCCTTTATAAAATAAAACGCTGCGGACGGACGGACGGACAGGTTGCTTCTTCCTCCGCGGCATCGCGCTGCCGACCTCCAAAGGGAGCCGCTCTCCTCCCCTGCCGCTCCTGCCTCTCAAGTCTTCTCTTCCCCCGATGCCGTTCCACTTGCAAACATGTTTTTGTCACAGGCAGTCCGATTACCAGCAACACGTTCTATCATCGTGACTCGCCTCTGCCGGTGCCAAGAAGGGTTTAAATTAGGAAAAGTTTTTTTGAAAAGCTCTCGTGCGGCATCTTTGCCGAACTCTGTGCGACCAGCGCTTGCCGTGGGGGGAAAGAAATCGGGAAGTTTTTCAAGCCGTGCCCAGCCCCATCTTGATCTACAAGTTACGTTTGACTGTAAAAGGTGCAGCTCAGAAAGCAGGGGGAGAGGGGAGGTTTGGCAAGGTGCTAAAACGGGTGCGAGCCCTTCCCCACGCCACTCTCCATCTGTCGGCAGGGGACTGAGCTTTCCTGCCCAGAGCCCCCGCAGCAGGGCCAGGCTGGCAGGGCCACGAGCCGGACGGGGACTCGCTGCCAACCCGGTGTCACGGTCCCTGGCTTCATTTCCGAGCGCGGAGCTACCCCCACGCTCCTCTCAGGTGCATCGGGCCCTCCTGAAGGGGCACGCGGAGGATTTTACATCTGCCGAGGCAAGCACGAGGGTTCCCAACCCCAAACGCATCTCAGTTTGATTTCCTCCTTTTCCAACACAGAGCTTGTCCCTCCGTGGGACAGATACCCACGGTGCAGCCCTCCCGGGGCAGGGCCAATCTCCCCCCACCCGCAACCCCTGCGGCCTCACTGTAGGAGCTGGAAATCGAGGAGGCCGGGACAGGAAATTTCAACTTCCCGCTCCCAGAAGTGGCAGGTGATGCTGAGGAGGTGGCAGGGTCATTTTGGGAGCCCCGGTGAAGAGCGCAGGATAAATCCTGGATGGCCCCTGAGGAGGAGGTGGGATCCCCTGCACCCCGGGGAGATGCTGGGGTGGCAGCAGTGGGGAGCATCTCCCCGAAACCTCCACAGACCACCTGCCAGACACAACCCGGAGCTCTCCCGCACTTCAAAACCACCCTGGGGAAGGGGGACGAAGGGGAAACCCCCCTGGCTCTCCCTTCCACGAACACGCAAATTCCCTTAAATACTTCAGGCTACCAAACCCAGGTCCACAGTGGGAAACGCGATGCGAAGAGCCATAAATCGCAAGTGTATTACTTTTAAACCAGGAAAAAAAATAATAAAAAAAAAATCAAATCAAATGAAAGCAGGGACCTCTGGTCTCCCCCGCCGTTCTGCGGTGGGAAGGAGCAGCCCCGTCCGCAGCCGGGGGCACGACTCGCCCCCCACCCTACTGCTACACAAGCAGACCCGCACCACACCTCTCCTCCTCCTCCGGCCTCGCTCCCCCTTCCACCCTCCCCGCTGGACCAACAAGAGGAAAGGTGGCGGGGGGATAAAAAAAAAAAAAAAATAAAAGGAGAGAAAACTCTGAAAGGCAGAGCCTCGCAGCCCCCCTTCCCCCAGCGAGGCACAAACACCAGCAGGCTCAAAGCATCCCCCTCTCCAGCGGCAGAAAAGAAAAGCTCCCGGGCTCTCCGGGCAGTAACTTCACAACTGAGTGCACTCGCATTCCTGCCGGGTTATTAGCAGAGAAAGGGCGAGGGCCCGGAGTAGGTATTTTAGTGTCACTTGATTTTATACATCGCCCAGATTTCTTTTTTTGTTGTTTGAAATGCACCCTGCTCTTCCCTTCCCGAAGGGTGATGCAAGACCGACGCGCGCTCGCCCTTCAGAGAGGACTGCACCGGGCATTTACAGATTTTATTTTTTTCAATAGTATTTTCACTCAGGTCTGAGTATCAGCCCCCTCCCCGCCTGCCCCCAGCACCAACTTTAATCCATTTTATTTCATTTCGCTCTGTTTGCTCAGCCTCCTGACCCACCCCCCCCCTCTCTCCATCGCCTCCCCCTTCCCCAAACTGGCGAGCGGGGGGCACCCACCGCTTCCCCCCAGCCTCACTGGGTGACATCCCCGGGGCGCACAGGTTCAGGGGGGGGATTTTCCACGCTGATCCCATTCTCCTGCACTTTTCCCTCCCAACCAAGTCCAACTTTGCGCTGCATGATGGAGTCAGCTTGGTTTTTATCACTGGAGCGATGCCCGACCTGGTAGCATCCCCATCCCCGGCAAAAGGAGACTGGGACGGGGGAAAACCCCCCAAAAAACCCTGCAACAACTAATAAATTAAAAATTATTTTAAACCCACATAACATCTCAAAACAGGGGATCCTGACCAGTACTGGAAGCAGAGGGAGCAGGAGGGTTTGGGAAGGCTCTTCCCCAACTCACCCCCAGCCCCGGCACCACAAAGGGCAGAAGAAAGGCAGGAGGCACCGAGGGCTTCGCAGCCCTGACAAAAGCTCCTTGGCTCGGCGCAGGAAATTTTGTCCCTTCTCCCCCCGCCCCGTATTCCCCCTTCCCAGTTTGATTTAAGCAACCTGGAGGGGAAAAAAATTATAATAATAAATTTTCCAAATCTGATTATTTTCTCCATCCACCCACCCCTGGGGGCTTGTTGGATATTTTTTTTTTTTTTCCGATGGACTTTAGGGTGGGGTGGAAATTAAAAAACCCCAAAAATTAATAATTTAAGAATTACATTTCACAAGAGCCCGCGACTTGGCTACAATTGAATTGAGAATCCGGGGACGCAGGAAAGGGAACACGTCCCCGCAAACGCACCGGGACCGGGGTCACGCCGCCCGCGCGAGACACATGCTGGGTTGATTTAACACCAAGTGCCTGCTCTCCAGCACAACGCGGCTCTCGTGTAAATTTTTAACACACAAGAAGAAATTTGTAAAAGTAAATCTCACTTCTGGTTTGGGTTAAAACCAACCCAACCTTTTAATACAAAAAACTAATAACATTTTTATTGTATGCCCCACAGCTTTACAATGCTTGTGGAAAAGTGAGGTCTTAATCCGACGCTAAGTTGGTTGGGAGTGTGGTGAAAGGCAAATCTCCGGGTATCGCGGTCTCCCGGAGCTAGGAACGGGGATGGAAGAGCTGCCCGGAGCCAAGGAGTGAGCTTAGGCAGGAATTCGAACACAAATTCCTCCAGGACTATATTAAGAAGAGCAAAAAAAAAAAAATAATTAATAAATCCCAGCACAAGTTCTCAAAGCAGGAGCTTCCCGAGCGCTACCCCGAACAAAGTGGAGTTTGCAGATGCCTGTGGATTATTCCTGCTTTCCCCTCCACACATTTTTCATCTGCATTAAAAGGCGCACAGGAGGGGAGAGCGGGTGAGAGGCAGCCCTTCGCTTTTTGCTTCCCCCCCCCCTTTTTTTTTTAAAAGGGGAAAAGAAGAAAAAAAAAAAATAATAATAAAAAAAGGAATCACTCCCAAATGGAAAAAGAAAACCCAATTACACTCCACTTGTTCTCTCCTATACACACCTTCAAACGCGCCTGCCAACTCAAAACAGATTTCCTACCACCGAAAGAAATATTCAGAGCAATCTGCTGCTAACGCAGCACTTTCTGAAGTGCCTTTCTTTCTTTTTTAGCGGGAGCGAGGGGGAGAGGGGAGAAGAGACAGAGGCGCGTTTGTTTATCACACAGACCAGGGAGATGGATCCAGGAAGAATAGAAAACTCTGAACTTCGCCAGCGCCGGGGATGGGAGAGCATCCCGCAACGAAGGCGGACGCTGGGGTGGGACCGGGACGAGAGAGACCGATCCGGGGCTCCCAGCGACCCGCCGCCAGCCTCCCTCAACGAGATCTGCCCGGGAATTTCTGAACTCCCAGCAGACGACAGCTCCGTGAAAAACCCTCTTCCCAAACACATCGTTACAGCCGATACTCCCGGTAGCTGCCGCCGGCGGGGTCCCGGCCAGCCCGCCGAGACCTCCCACAGGCAGCGGGCATCGTGTCGAGGTTATAAAGACACCCCCACCCCATCCCCCCAACCCCTTGGAGAAACCCC
>WTSP01009721.1:57294-67729 GCA_025331215.1 Actenoides lindsayi | reverse complement strand
GTGGAGCTGTGGTGCTGAGGGACAGGGGTCAGTGGTGCCCTGGCAGTGCTGGGGGAATGCTTGGGCTCCATGAGCTGACAGGGCTCTTCTATCCAAATGATTCTGTGATTCTATAATGGTTCACTTTTTGAATTTCTGGGATTGCAAACCGACAAAAGCAGAAGTCAAGGACTTTTGCTAGAGGTGGTGCAGCGAGGTTTCTCTTCTCCCTGTGGTCTTTGGTCTGTTTGCATTCCCATCTTTATCACACCAGTGATTTCCTTCGCTCGCCCCATTAGTAATAATGATAACATTGTCAAGCCTTGTCCTTTCACAGAGCAGGAGCCCTTTGAGTCATAGACCTGCTCTGCTGAATCAGAGCCCTTTTCTTCCTTTCCAGTGCTGTCTTCTTCCCATCCTGCTTCCCTGTGCAGGAGCCCTGCCAGGGCCCAAGTGACAGCGTGAAGCCTTTCTTTAAAACAAGAGTTTAAAGGGACAAAAAAAAAAAAGGGAAGAATTCGGCAAACGAAGGCTGGAAAAGCAAAGCATTGCTGCCTTTTTGTGTGCATCCTCCCCCTTTCCCCTGGGAGCCAGGAGCGGAGTAACCCAAATAAATGCATGAGCCTTTAATTTGAACAAGTTGCTGGCATGGCTGGGGGCCAGCGTCCCCGCCAGTCCCCCCTGCGCCGGCTCCCAGGCCCCCAGGAAAGAGCAAGGCGGGGGTGTGGGCTGAGTCAACAGCTCAGATGCACTTTCTCAGCAGTCAGCTGGGAAGTCCATTTGGGTTAGTCTATTTGAGTGGGATTTCTGTCTCCTTATTGATCTGTTTTGGATACCAGGCACCAGTGTTTTCATATCCAGTCATGAAACAGGAGGCAGAGGGGTAAAAGGGCTGAGGTGAAGGAGAGTGCAGATGCTGAAACAGGCAGGGGCTGCAGTGGGGAGTGAACACGTAACAAATCTGAGTGAAAACCTGGAGAGGGTAGAAAATAGTGGAGGAGTTGGAGAGAGATCAAAGGTGAATACAACAATGGAAAAGCCAAAAGAGGAGGAGGGAAGAAAGAGACCGTGAGGTACAGGGGCAGGTCTGACTGGCACGGGGCTGCAGCACTTGGTTTATCCGAGGTGCCAACAAAGAGCTGTGACTGGGAGTTGAGGGCCCATCCAGCTGTTTGCACTGGGGAAGCAGCAGGGCTTTAAGTCGAGGCTGATTAAGAAGAGAAGGAAAAGGAGTGAGGGGATGATGCAGCAAGGGACCAGGAGGGCCAGTGGACACAGCCATCAGGCCCTGAGTTCTTATAAACATCCTGCCTAGAAAGAATCTTGCTTTTTCAGATATTTGGGTCTGAAACTGTTCCAGCTAACCTCCCTCCAAATAACAAATGCTGTAGTGGATGTTTACCCCGACTTCCCCCTGCGCGCACACACGTTGTCAATCATTATTTTGGCTAAACATTTTTATGACTACTCCCTCTTCCCTAAAGTCATGTTTATTATTGTAACTAAACAGTGAATTTTCTAATAGCCTTTTAATACGTGCTCTTAAGCGTCTTCTCTAATAATCCAAAGAAAATTCTCATAAACTCCCCCTTAGTGAGAGAGGGGCAGGATGGCTTGGGCAGACTAACCAGGCATGTCTTCACTGCTGTGTATGATTTACAGTGGTCACTAACAGCCAGTGCAGGACTAGAAAGCCTCGAGCAGGCTTTTCATGAGATATTCAGCAGCCAGACTTGGTTACTATCAACTTTCTGTGCTTATTTCTGTATTTGGACTGAAATGGCACCCTCTTTTATTTCCTTATAAATTCTAGGCAATGAAAAGTGTTTGCTTTTAAACTCATGGGTAAGAGATCTGAACATCTAGGGATTTGGAGCATGACCGTGTAGAGCTCTTTAATACCATACTGGACAGCAGCTCCCAGAAGCTTTACAGGTGACTTATCTCCAAAAGAACCTCCTTTTCCATTGCTTCACACTGTACAGAGTAATTAGTACTCAGGAAAACTGCTGCCTTATAATTAGACTCAGAATTGTCCACACTCAGTGTTCATGAGCCTGGCGGCATGTTTCCTGCCAGCGGTTAATGCCGAGGCACAAACCTGCCTGCTCGGAAATTGCGTTTGTGCTCTAAGGTGGAAGAAATCAGAATTCACCGTGCAGCTTTGTTCCATAGTGAGAACTAAAGGTTCAATTAAGTTTGTGCTCACAGAGATGTCATCAGTCTCTAATCACATCCTGCTTTGACACTAAATGGGTTTTGTTTTCCAGTTGCGGGAGCTGTGCACTCAGATCCCTTAGATTAGGCATCTTGGTTGTTTGCATCCTATGAATGTTTGTATAGAAAGCTGCCTTTTAATGAAAAAAAAAAAATAATAATGATAATACCTGTATCTTAGATATTGCCTCCTACAAGTACTTTTCAAAGTGCTTGATATTAACATTTGAAGTCCTTAAATTGCCACTAGAGACCTGTGTTCTTCAGGGCCACGGGGCACAAAGTGAGAAGGGACAGCAGCAAGAGCATCTCAGGTTAAATACCATGAAAACCATCCTGGCAATCAAGAAACAACGTTTTCAAAAGATCTAAACTTCCCATCAGTTTACAAGGAATTTGTTGCTTTTCAGGAGCCATTTCAAGCCCACAGTCCTTATGAACAGGCTGAATAAAAACTGCTTTTGGAAACTACGTGGACAGAACTGCTCCTGTCTTGGAAGAGGGTACTGGATGTTGACCTGGAGTTCCCTTCTGACTCTGCTTCTATGAATATCCCCACTTTATACATGGGAAATGAAGACAGAGAGCAATGAAAGGCCATATCCAACGTCATGAAACAAAACTGTAAGTAGAACTTAGGTCTCTTCACTGTGGGGGCAAGCAAAAAAGAGGGAAAACAACAGCAAAGAAAAAACAAAATTAAATACTGGATTCATGACAGGCTTTTCCTGCCTCTCAATTCTAGATCTTCCTGCATTTCTGCAGACATATTTGAAAGGAATATTTATCTTTGGGAGTAGACCGGCTTATCCAGACCAACTTATTTTCTTTAGTAGCCCCTCAAAATCTCCCCTGTATGGACCCAAATACCCCTGTATGGCCAGAGGAATGCTTGTTTCTGGGCCATTTCACTTGTACTTGCTTTGTGCTGTACTGGGCCATACCAGCTTTAGCCAGTTTGCAGTGTGACAGCAGAAAGGAGCTGCCCGAACATAAGGAATGCTTTGGCCCATGTGATTCTTCCCAAGCCAATAAAATCTGTTTTATTCTTTACAAATTTTTTTGTCACTTTCAAAAAATAATTGAAAATGGAAAACCTATCCTGTGAGCAGTTCAAGACTTAGAAGGGAATGTTGGTCCTTGCAGTGTTAGTGGTTATCGCTCATCTGAAAACAATTGCAGCCCGAGATAAAACCCAATTGCAATGGCCAGTTTTGTTGAAGAATGCTGTTCCCATTTTGAGGTTACAGTCACTATCTTCCTCCAGTTTTAGCATTTTTTGGTATTTAAGAACTGGAAATTAAGACAAATGCTGCTAGTTTTGAACTGGAACTCAGCTGTTAATCACCAGAGATGCTGGTGAGATTCTCAGCTTGAGTAAGTTAGAGGCTGTCTCTTCATCACCTTCCTTATGTGGCCAAGCCTGGTGTTAGTGTGCAACTTAGCAAGAATTTACTGAGATAACAACTAAAACCTCCTTCCCACTCAATCCAAAATGCTGTTGAAGACAAAAGCAAGAGGTTATTACATGTAATCAGCCTCTGGATGCGCAACTCCTGCTGAGATAAGCCTGAATTAAACCCCAGATCTGTGCAGCCTTAGATGTGAAAAGAGAGTCCCAGCCTGGTCTCCTAACCTGGGTCTGGTGAATTCCAAGCTTCGGAACTGGTTGAAAATTCTTTTGAAACGTCTTCTCCCATTTTCTTGTATAAACTTGAGTTCTCCAACTAAATTGAAAACATTCACAGGAAGCATGTTTGCCTCAATTTTTTCCTATTTTCACCAGAAAACAGCAAATCCAGTTTTATCTGCAAACAAATAGTGTCAACTTTCTGTCAAAAAATAATAATCACAAACTGGAAAATAATCAGGTTTTGATGCAAAGTCATAATTTTCCATGGGAAAACCTCCAAATTCCATTTCAGGGCATGTCAGCATTCTAGATGAGTAAAACAAATACAGGCAAGCTTTAAACTAGCTCTCTCTGGTACCAGTAAGAGCCTAGTACTGGCAGTGTGAACGTGCCATAGGCTACTCAGCCCACTTCTCCAGTAGAAATCAGCTACATGCACAAGGTTCTGTTTATACCGTGTTGGACAATGGCTCTGAGCCCTCTTCCTTTACCTCTGGCCAATATCTTCAGAAAAACATTAATGGGCTTAGTGGTAAAATTAGTTAATCATGTCCAATTCTGTCTTCAGCATCAGATGTTATTTGAAGGGGGAATGCAGCCAGTGAAGAAAACTTCTGGGTTTCACCCTGCCAGGGAGCTTTATTCTGCACCTGATACCTTCTCTGCAGCTTCTTCAGGGCAGAGACTCTGCACAAGGAAGGAACCACTGGTTTTGCTGGTTTGGTAACAAGGAGCAGACAGTGTCCCTGTTTTGGAAAGCTGAGAACAGGGCCCAGATCTCCATCACCTCCCAGCACTTAACAACAAAGTGCTGTTTTCTCTGTGCAGGAAATTGGATCTCAGTCCTTAGAAGCAAGACAGTCTAGAGACCAATTGCCTCTCTCCTGGCTAGACGTATGCCAGTAAGCGTTGGCATTAGACACAAAGAGAAAAGGACGAGATTTTCCTATTGACCTTTGCAAGCTTTAGAAAGGCTCCCATTGGTAACGCTCAAGGCAACCTACATTATTGTTCCAAAGAGAAGTCCCTCTGGCAAGTTCCCGATGGATAATAGTGGTGTTTACTTAAGGAAATGGGGTAATCACAAAGGTTATTTTTTATTGGGTGCCATCCTTTTTAGCATCCTCGTACACAGCCTACGTCAATGTGTGTCATTAACAATGACTTGTAAAAGGATACAGCCGTTGCTAAGGAAACCTCTGTTGCACAGGAGCTAAACAAATACCAGCAAATTAAGCAGGGAGCAGAGGCCACGAAGGGCCTGATTCTGCAGATCTTCAGCCATGCAGGCAATGTTTTGCTGCAAAACTAGTCTTTGGACTTTGCTGGGAGATGTTCAACCCCTTGCATGAGAAAAAGTTTTGAGATGCAGGTTCATTGTCAGAGACTCCTCAAATTTTTATACATTTGTGAGAGCAGATCAAAGACAGCCTAAAGTAGAAATAGCACATAGCTATTTCTGGCCTCTGAATATAATGAATTGTCATTTGAAAGCATCCATGCAATCTTTGTTGTGATATTAATTTCACTGAGAGATGCTAGTAGGAAACATCAATGTACATGGCCTTCCATCCTCCGATAATCTTCAGGAAGTGCAGTGCAGATTAGACATCTTTAAGCATTAATGAAATGTGTCCTTAGGACATACCCCATGTGCTTCCATGTGTATCCGCATGTGCTTCAACGAGTCTGAGAGATTTTCAGGGAAGGTCTTTCTTAGTGGTAGTGGGTGCTGCTTTGACTTACGGGCTGGATGGGGAAGTCACTAGGACCTGTATATCTGAAGAATGACACCCCAGCTTTACAAGAATTCTGCGAAGACGCTTTGAAATCCTTTCTCTGTGGAAGAGAAAGAAGAATAATAGTTCAGCAGAGCCTTTCTTCCATGCAAAATCTCTTATTTTTGTCAGTGGACAGGTAGTTTTCACTTGACAATGATGAGACAAGATCAACCATGAAAGTGAATCTCACAGAAGGACTCGACACACTGCCTGTCTGCAGCCATCTAACAGCTCTTGGTGGAGAAGGCTCTGCAGTGTCTCTGGGTCTTTTGTCACACATCACTAAATGGTCCCAGCAGCCTTCCACAAACTCAGGGTTCATAACAAAAAGCAGGAAATGGTTAACTTGGATGTTATGGAAATGAGCAGATCACGTAGGATGATGCAGCCCAGCAATGACAGATATTTGCTACTCACGTCCAGGAAAAAATAACAGAGTCTCACAACTGTTGGAATTTGACACCAAAAAAGGCATTTCAATACAAAACCCCACAAAGTTTCTGACAGTGAGGAACAGCCTGAGTCCACTCGAGGGAGTTCAAGCGTTTTATTGAACTTGTGATTTTAAACTAGTTGAGCTAAAGGGTTGCAAATTGCTGGGTAAACTTTGATTCTTCACCCAGATTTCAGTTTGATTCAGACCAGAAAGAAGAATTTTTAGCCCGTGCCAGTGCAACCAAAATAAAAGTGACCGCTGTGAATTTGTATCTGTTTGAGTTAACTGAGGTAAAAGTCTTTAAGTCGACAGTAAGATCTTTAGAGGAAAGGAGTCTCTTTTATACACATTTCCACTGGACCCAGGACAATGGGATCAGGATTACAGGGTGTTACCATGATACAAATGAGACACAGTATTAAGAAAAACAAGTGTTACCATAGAAACAGCTGATAAATGGGCTCATGCAAAAAATTTGCCCTTAATTTGCTTGTTTAAATCAGAGGGAACTGTTTTGATCCTGCTTAATTACAGCTGAACCTATTTAACTGCATTTTCTTCTACCAAGTCCAATACACAGTCAGAGTAGCAGAATGAAGCTCTGATGTTCTGTAAACTTAGGCCATGCCACTGGGAAACTGAGGCAGAGATAGATGACCGTGCTGTCTCCCACTGAGTTATCAATTTATCCTTGCCTCAGTTTCAACCATCCAGAAGAGTGACTGTGTAGCAGGAAAATGAAAATTAATAAACAGACGAGGGAAAAATTGTTTGCTCACCTTTTCTTGTGTGGGAATAAGATCGTGTCTTGTGGTTGCAAAGAAAGGGGGGTTATTTTTTCCTCTTTGTCCTTTGCAAGGTGCTAATGCTGATTTTAAGGTCGCAGGAAAAAGAGCTCTGCATTTAGCAAAGCGGAAAAACAGTAGCTAAGTGTGGAGAATCGGAAACCTGATTTGAATAAGAGTAACCAGATTGTAGGAACTTTAAATAGAATGGCAGCTAATGTAATTAAAATGAAAAGGTTCAAAGCACATTAAAGGGCATTAATATGCAATAAGGAAATTCTTAACTTGCTGTATCTCCGAATACACAGTCCTGAAGGTGAAAGGAGCAGTGCCCATAAAACCTGTTCTGTTGGGGAGGGTGTTGGGTTCAGCGCATGAGAAAGGTGCCGCTGCAAGAGCCATCTGTGGAAAGTTTGGTGATTGCAGGACTTTTGGCATGATGGGGCCTTGGTAATGAGCTCTGGGCAGGTGCAGGTCATGGATCAGTTGCATGTGTGAGCTGAATAAACCATCTTACAGGGAGATGCACATGAGCAAAGTCCTTCAGCCTCTCAAGGTCTGCCAAGGCAGATAAATGTATAAATAGAACACAGAAAAGGACGCACGGCTTCCAGTGGTCCCGCTGCTCTCCTGAGCTCTCTCCTGTAACGGCTGGTACCAGCTGCTTTGAAAGAAAGTGTGTTCTGCAGTGAGCAGCTCTGAAATAACCTGCCTTCAGGGAATTTCCTTCCCAGACTCCCTGGTTAGATGTTAGCTTAAGTCCTTATAACAGATTATGTTCCTAAATACAACTTCATTTCAGCAGCACATTGTTTTATTTTCGCAGTAGAAATAGAGATGACATTTTTTTGGACTGTGGAGCTGCATTAATAGCATCGCTGTTCTAGCATTTTTCAAAGCTTTAAAAAGCTAAATGAAAAATTCCCATGACATGTTATCCTTTCTGCATTGAAAGGATTAAAATCAGCTAGTCAACACAAACCCTGTATGTTCTAATTAACTCCTTTTCTTGTAGCTTTAAACAATTCATTTAAGCTCCCTGCATAAATATATATTTCACCTAATGGAATTGGAATTTTGCCATGGATGCTGCTTCAGGCAGGATTACACCTCAGGGCATCAAAATAGATGAGCAAGTGTAAACTTTGTGTCTTAAACTCCAGAAAGATAGCAACAAATGCTTACAGAAAACAGGAGCTGGTAGATGGCAAATATTTCTGTTTGGAGGTGTCATAGTCACCCCTGGGTGGGGAGGCAAAGACCTCACGTGCTCTCTCGTACCTACAGACAGGGCTGGGATATTCCCGCAGGTTGGCAGATGAGGTTTCAGACCACGTGTCCCACCTGCGGTAACTCCATGTGCCAGATCCCCCAAGTGAAAGACTTGGATTTCTCTTGCGTGGTGACAATTTGACGTGTTCTCTTGCGGGAACCCTCATGTTCGTCCTCACACCGTGGTCCAGGGAAGGCCGTTAGTCGGTTTGTTGAACCTTGTATTTGCAAGGAGCTGCTGGGACACGCCGTTTTCCCAGTGTCGGTGGTTTAACTTGGGCATGCGGTGTGATAATCGTCTGATTTTGCTCTAGGGTAGCAGTTCTCAGGTTTTCAAGGAGTGCAGCTGGCAGGGTACCTCCTGAATATTTGGTTTCTGTGCTCTGCTTTTTTGCCTTTTGAAAGGAAATCTTAGAACAACTCAAACACTCAGTTTCCAGTCTCAGTGGAAGTAATTTCCTACTAAGATAAATAAATAGATGTGACAATAGAAAACATACACCAATTCTAGTTACATCTTATGCATTTCTGTTGTTGCAGCATTAAAAACCTCCAGTTTTAATCCCACATAACGGAAGATGATCCTCCCAGGGATAATATTTAGGCAAGAACCATAAGAGTCCATCCCCAGCTTCGGAAAAATGATAGAACCCATGGCTGAATTCTCTGCTCTGGGATTCATGAGTGTCTTTACAGTCTCTGTTGGACAAAGGTTCTCTCCAGAAGGTACAGCATTACCCAAACTAAGGAAATATCTCCTCTTTCTCTTGGTGTTGATTTGGCTCTGGCCAAATCTGAGTGGGAGAGGGAAGAGAGAGGGAGGTTGTCCTTGGTGAGGGAGAAAAGGGGTCCAGCCACAGTGCCATGGCAGTTGTCACATGTAGGAAAAATGAGGGATACGTCTCAGCTTTGACTAAGAGCAGTTAATCGGCGGTGATGGGTGAGAACTTGGCTGATGTGTGTCCATCTGGCCCTCTGAATAGTTCTTAGCAGTAAAAGTGATTTTCTCCTCTCCACTTGCCTGCTAAATCACATGCGTTTCTCCTCTTTTATTATGTAACTTCATTGTCTTGAAGCAAGAGATGAATCCCAGTGATTTTAGTTCTCCTCCCAGCTGCCGTTTGCTGTTTTATTAAGGAAAGCCAAAACCCAAACACAACCCAGATGGTAATGTGAATTCTAGAGACTCCGGTAGGATTCAGTCTTATAGTTTTTAGCTGAGAAACCAGAATATTCTGAATCCAGTGATGGACATGTAACTGAATCTGTTTCCAAAGGGAAGCACAATAATGGTAAAAGACTGGATAACTGGGAAGTTTTTATAACTGCATCAATTACAGAGATGACTACAGTCCATTTTGCATCTGAAAGGAAATGAAATAGATGCTCTGGATTTGACTATCATCACATATTTTTTGTTATTTGATATGAGAAAAATCTTTGGCCCTGAAGGCTTTACAAAAGTCTCTTCTGGATGTGTCAGGGCACAAAATGAAGTTCCTGCTGATTCTAAGCATATTTTTCATAGCCCATCATGTAAGGATATAACATTGGCTGGTCTGAAAGCGAAGATGACAACAGACTTCTCAGTGTCATCTAAAGGAATGGCCTTCTGGATTTCACAGAAACTACTGAGATTTCAAAGGGATTATATTTGCTTCTAATTAGAAGCCCAGACCAGAAATAGGAAACTTCAGCAACAAAGTCGTTAAACCAAATTCCTCTCCGTCCCTGTGTGCCTTGTGTCCCATCAGGCAGGAGCTTCCATTTTAACGAGACACCTTTTTTGTGGTGGTTAATGCCACAGGAGTTAATGGGTCTGCATTAGTCTGTGACAGCTGAGAACGTGTCTAGGTGACACCAAAGGGTGGAAGACCCAGGCTGGAACAGAAAGCAATGCAGAAAATGCCAGTGGCATAGAAAAAAAAATGGAATATTAAGTCTTAATTGTGACATGTAAATTATAGTTCATTAAGCTTATGAGGTCCCTGTATTGAATCCAGAGTGGGACTGGAATGCTTGCAGAAGCTCAGGGTGCTGCTCATCAGGTGGAAAATAGGGTCATCGGGCTCAGGTTTTTTTAAGTGTGATACAATTGTGCCTTGAGTTAGCCCACTCCCTTCCAGTGACCTTTCTTGGAGCATATTTTGGATATTAAGAAGTGCTGGATCTGGTGCAGAGCAGTTTATCCCTCAAGCCAGGAAGCTGAGATGCAGCCAACTCAGAGGAATTTTTTTTTTTGTTGCGTTTTTTGTTTTGTTTTTTTTTTTTTGGGGGGGGGGGGGTGGGTTGTTTCGGGTTTTTGGTGTTTTTTTTTGGCGGTGTGTGTTGA
>WTSP01009721.1:43265-57194 GCA_025331215.1 Actenoides lindsayi | reverse complement strand
TCCTCGAGCGATGGAGCGGGGAGTGAGGTCAATTGAGATGATTTTTTTTTTTTTGTTTGGTTTTTTTTTTGTTTGTTTTTTTTTGGGGGGGGGCGGTTGGTTTGTTTAGGTTTTTTGGTGTTTTTTTTGACAGTGTGTGTTGCCAAAAGATTAGAAATTACAATCATCAAGAAGAACAGGAGCCACGAGGAGAGGGCTGCCTGCAATAACAGAGGGAGCCCCTCTGACAGCACTGGAAACACTCCTCAGGGTTCACAGAGGCCAAGGGGTTCTCAACCCTTTTCATGGGGTGGGATGATGTTTTAATAGTGAGACTCTCTGCTGAGAACATGATCCCACGGACCCCACCTCTCCTTTCACTGGAAAGTGAGTGAGCTTCAGCAGTTGCTTACGTAATGGGAGAGAATTGAATGTAGCTTTAGCTGCTTTAAAATGCTTTGACAGCTGGGTAGAAGGAGATGTGGCTGCCACTAAGGTTGCTCCATTGGGTTTAGGAGCTGGACTGGCTTCCAATTCCAACTGGAACCAATTTAAGAGTTTTTACATGGTGCCTGTGGGATCCCCTGATAGGAGCACCTGTTTGGGACTGTTACCTTCTTAAGGGCCCCTTGAGAAAGGGAGGTACATCCAGCCCACCACACACCCAGGGAAGAGAGGGGCTCATTTTAAGATGCCTTCGATGACATTGACTTTGTCAGGTTCACACTTGGCTTTCTTTTGAAGTGCTGGGGAGATGCTCTGACAGGAATACCATTTTAAACACTCTGTAGCCACAGGTCACAGTGAAACTGTGCACCACAGGCAGCCTTTTGCTCTAACCACGGCCTTTTTTATATAAACTAGTGACTCCCCAGCTGTATGAAACCCTCCTGGTTTGGACGTATCTTAAGTAGGTAGAGCTTTCAACCAAAGGCTTGAGAAAAATGTGTGCTTGCCCAAAACAAATCTGCTGGGGGTTCCTTGGGCCACTGTGTTTTGGAAGCAATAGGAGTTAGTCAGTTCAGTAGCAACACTTTTGGAAAGAAGGTACGCAAAAACACACTACAGAGGGAAAAAGCCATGAAACTACAGCTTTCATAGAAATCTGACTTCTTCCTTCAGCAAAGTATCTTTGCATTTCTTGCGTTTCTCTCTTACAAATTCCAGCTTTGTCCGTTCCTTCCGGTGTGAGTAATCACAGAGCTTGTGTTGTGCTTTGAGTTCAGAAATCTTTGTCCTTGTCTAAACTTTGCACTACAGGCCTTGTTTATGAGCTGTCTGTAGAGGATCTGTGAATCAATGGAGCATTGTTCAATAAATAATAAAAGCCAGACACAACGAGGTTTCTTTTTATATGAGGCTTTTCCCATAGGAGATAGTATATAAAAAATTCTGATGTGTAAGAACACGGTTTCTTCCTCTATAGAATGTAATTTAAACTCATCGAATTAATTACCACTTTGACATCTGTCACTTGAAGTAATTTGTAGCATCACACATGAAACATAAATGTCGCTTTGCAAGATGGAACCTTGTTGTGATTTAGATCCTTTCATGATTGTGCTGGAGGAAGCTGTAATTTCTGTCAGTGTGATCTGTAAGTGGCACTTTGCTTCATGTTTAATACAAGAGAATTAAACAGGCCGTTCAGGCCCACCTCACTTACACTGAATGGCCAGATTTATCTGATGTCTTTCGTCCTGCTCTCGGTTTCTCATATGTATTGCAGTGCTAGAGCAAGATGTGATGTCTGTCTCATTTCAGATGCCTACACAGTGGTCAGGGTTAATGTAGCAGATGTTCAGATTTTATTTGTACTTGCACAAGACCCAGAGTAGATAGTCCTGCCCCATAATCACTCTCTTTCCTGCTGGTCAGCAGCGCTTGGTTTCATCAGCACTGAAAACACGAGTTGTTGAAACCAGAGGTACATGGAAGGCATTTCGTGATAAAGAAAATCAAGCCTCAGATTTTTCCAAAATCCTGTTACTGAGCAGTTCAAGTGGTGGCAAAGCCGTTTGCTCTTCTTGTTCCAGGCAATCCCTGATTTTTTAATAAAATACATCTCTTTTTTGAATCAAAGTACAAAACTGCGGCTTGTGCTCTAACATTGTTGGTTTTTCTATCCTTCCCTGATCATATCCATCAGCTTCAACTTCTCCATAAGTTCATCTGTTTGAAAGATGTAGCGATGAGGTATGAAAAAAGGCTTAAGATAATGTGGTATCCTCTCCTGGAATAGGAGGTAAGTGATATGTAATGAAATGTTCCATAAATCATCTCTATCTGCACAGCTGGATGGGACTTAAAAGAACCAGGTCAGAAAGACAAGTACATGTCTTCACCTTCACATTAGTCAGAGTGCCCGAGGCCAGACTGGAGCTTCACCTGACACAGCTTTCATCAGGTTGCTTTGCAGAGCTCATCTTGTTAGAAATGCTCTTACAGTTCTACACTGTTGCTGCTCCTCGCTGCAGACAGCAATGCATCACTGGACTCCTGCTTTGCCTGCCAAGACTCTGGTTATATCCGAATTTTAGTGGCAGTAGAAACCTCTGGAGTCTTTGCTGTCAGTTTGTCTTGCCATAACTCTGTCTGTCTGTCTTTGCTGTCAGTTCGTCTTACTGTAACTCCGTGTGTCCTTTGTAGGTTTCGGAGGAGCTAAGCTGAGCATATCTGCAACTGGACGTGATGTGGCAATGCTCGCTCCACCTACTCATAACAGCAAGTAGAATTTGGGGACCTGTGCAACTGTGTTGCTGAGACTTTTCCATTCCAGGATAGCAGCTGAGCCACCCCAGAACCAGACCTGAAGGTGAGCAGCAGGTAAGCACAGAGGCTAGGGAGCAAGTTTGACCTCCATCCTGTCTTGGAGGAAATTCCAGGCATTTGTAGCCTTAGTCTGGGTGATGTGAGGATGGATACAGCTAAAACCTGGGCATGTATGTAAATCCATGTGACATGTCAGTCCCACCTGGAGCTTTGCGTTGTTATTTTTATTAAAACAACCTCTTTCAAGGATGCACTGGATTCTTAAGGTGAGAAGAAGAATAAAGTAGCTGGTTAAAAACCACTGTGCCCTAACCCAAAGGCCAGTGAAATCCAGGGAATGACTCCTCTCCATCTCAGTAAGGTTTAGATCTGGCCATCACCTGCCCTATGGCTGGAAGAGAAGCGGAGAATAAAGACAGATGAGAAGTAGGCAACCAAGTATGTAACCTCTGCTTGTGGTTGCCCGGTGAATAAGCCCTGTTTGTCCATGGTGTTCAGTGGCCGGATCCACATGTCCAGTCTTGTTTAGATCGCTCTCACAGGAAGGGAACTGCATATTTGTGGCAGGTTTTAGTTGGGAAAACTTGGGTCAAGCCTGTAAGTATCTGTCCTGCTCTACCATCAGCACCACCAAAAACCATCTGGTATTTTTACAAGCTTGCGCTGCAGAAGGAGTCTTAAACCAGAGCAGCTGGGAAACCACAAAAAGGAGGCTTGGTGGCTGACATCTATCTTCTCAACCCAAGCTGGATACGCTGGCTTAGAAAGTCTTGCTCAAAGTACAGAAATTGGAGGCAGCCTGTACTGGCGGCTTCCCCACAAGTTTTGCAGTGAGAGAGAGCAGCCCCAGTTTCTAGCATTCACTAGGGAGGACAGGGTTGACTGGTGAGGTACTTGAATTCACATGAGCACCAGGATGAATCAAGGATAGGAGACAAATTGCCAAATTGGGCTTTAAAACCCCTTAAGGGTGAGTCAGGGCAGGTTCTTGCCAAGCCTCTGGTCTAACGCAGGGCTGGCTGAAGTCAGTGGGCTTCTGTGGATGAGGCCTTGGCCACAACAGGCTTTGAATTGTGCCTTCAGAAGGGTTTGCAGAAGTGTAGCTCCAACAGTTTCAGCATCATGTCTTCCTAAGTGGGTAAAAAATCAGGCACAATGATGGAAATTTTTCTAAGCAACCTGATACTCCAGAGCCTCCTAAACACAGAATTAGAGGGATAATAATGTTAATAAAACGAGGGCCATCCTAAAGGCATGATCCAGACTGTTACTGGTTTCATCGAGTCCTTTCTGCCTGCTGTTCACCCCAGGTGACTGCTAATTCCTTTTAAAAAGGGTGCATAGCGAGAAAGTACCTGTTTTGTGGTGATCATGTGAAACATTTGCAAAGGAATGTCAAAATTTTCTGAGTGTGTTATATACCCCACATTCTAAATAAGTTCCTCAAATAAAGGGCAACTTCATGAGAGGAGGGCACTAAGGTATGGCTGAGATGGGCCACATTTGAGGGCTCTATAACCCACTTAATGCCTACAGCGTGTGAGCAATGGCTCTGTTTCTGAGGAGTAGAAGATGGCTCCAGGATGCACTTCCATGCTTCTCTGTCTTATCCAGGATTGTAAGTTTAATTGAGTCATCTTCGTTAAGTATTTGAGATCCTCAGTTACGCAGCAGTACCTCATTTACACTCTCCATAAGGAAAGCAGATGAAGCAAAGGGAGAAAAGAGACTGTGAAAGACAGCGTCAAAGTGAAAGGACAGGAGGTTCTCTGCAGAATGTTTTCTCAGGTGTAGGAAAGAGTAAGGCTGTGTCTAGCCAAAGACATCAAAGGCAAGGAGCCCCCCCCCAAGCCGTTGGGCTGGTTAAGTTTGGCTGGGCTTGGCTTGGCAGCCGAGGAGTGACTCAGGGTGACAGGGAGCAATGTTTTTCATGTGTAATCCGGAATGGGTAGGAGCTTTTCTTTGGAAACCTTTGCAACTCCCTGAGTGAGTTCATCCCAGTGAGGTCAGCGGACAAAACTTATCAGAGACAGGTGAAGAAATCACCCTGCCTTTGTAACACCCGTGTTTTTAAATGCTGCTTTAGTTCTGCTTGGATTAGTCCTGTGCTGTGCCTGTTCTCAGCTTGGTTCTCCTACCACCAAGAGGATGCTTAATGCCATCAGATGGTCTGGTGGTCACAGTGCTGGCTAATCCAGGACCCTTTTCATCCACAGACATCCTGTGTGACTCGAGTCCTTCCATCTAGACCCTCCTTTGTAAATGGCAGCACCTGTGGTGTCCCTGGAGAGGTGACTTGCCTGGGTGGCTGCAGGCCCCAGATTTCACAGAGCCTTCAGAAGTTGCTTAAGAACAAAGAATAAATAACAACACATTGCTCAATAGTTACACCCCACAAATGGTTAGCTGGAGAATTCCTCTCCCATATGCAACAGAGCAAGACTGTTTGGTTTGTGCAGGAGATTGTATGACACAGCTTCTCCATGAGCAGGGAAAAGAAATGCAGTGACACAGGAAACCTCCTGCTTAGCCCACTGTCCCTTTGACTAGGGGACAGGGACTGAAGGTACTTGGAGGGAGATAAGTAATTTTTAAATGTGGGGCTGTGATTTGGAGCACTTTGAAGTCGCGTGGGCTAATGAAGAGAACAGTTTGTCCTGGAAAATGGGAAGTCGGGGTGGGACTGCTGGCTCTCGATGACCTGTTGTGCAGCACTGGCTAATTTGCCCATTGTCTCTCCCGTCTCTATTTAAATCTGAAGCTCTTGGGGGCACCATATGTATTTACGCAATGGGGCCATGATTTCTATAGCACTCCTGCTAATTATCCAACACAAATAATTAATGGATGGAACAAGTTCTGGCTCCAGGATTGAGCTTCTAACCACCTGCCCTGTTTATGACTTTAGGCCAGTTTGATTGCAGCAGAGTGAACACAATGCTGTGAAGAAAGCCCAGCAGATGATTCAGCTTTTTTTTTCTACATATAAAGGCTAAATACCCAGTAATCCTAAACCACATCAGCCCTTCTCTTCACCTAGGCTGGCTGCACCCGCCTCCTGTAACTGCTAAATGCAAATAGCTGAATCAAACACCCAAACCTTAATGCTGTTAGCCACTGCTGGATATTACTGTGTTGCAAGAGCGGCAGCAGCAAGCTCTTGGATCAGTGCCATCACTTTATTACTTATTTTTATATAGCCTTTGGCATGGCAAGAAGTTCTTCTTTAATTATAAACAGGAATGAAGAAGCCACAAGAGGAAATCATACAGTATTGTAGCCGGATAACTGGTACTGCACTGATTACACAGGGGCTCTTATCAAAGCTGACACAGTGGTGGGCTGTGCAGATATTGTGCTGGAAGCCACAGGCTGTGCGTGGGAGAGAGCCTTGAAGCGGACGTAAGAGCAGTGTAATTCTGCTGAATTGAATTCTCCATGGAGAGCTCTTTTTTGTTTCCTTTTTCTATCTTTCTCCCTCTCTCCCCCTGCATTAAGGAAATAGGAGAAAAGTAAAGATGAGTCCTGAGAGATGAGAAAATAAGATAAATGTGTAACCTTTTCACTTCTTCTTTCAACATGTTGGTGGAGTGGGAGGAGAAACCTCAGTGTGACACAGAGATGAGCTATGGATAACGACAGTTGTTTGTGAAACCATGAGAAAACCCTTGAATCCTGTTTAAGTCTCTCCCAAGAAGTGAGTAACTACTGTTTGTTTATCTTGCTAAAGCCTTTCCAGTTTTCTGGAAGAACTGTCCACCCCACCTTCTCTGCAGGCTCTGAGGGTCCCATTGAGTAGTCTCAGCTTCTGTCACTCTGCCTTGGTGTGCGCTGTCCTCTGTGCTCAGCCTCGCTGATACACAAGGCTGCTGTGAGCTCTTTGGCATGATCTCAGAACAAGTTTGCGTGGGACTCAGCAAAAAGTCACCAAGGGGCTGCTGGAGCAGAGGCCATAAATCTTAACCCTAGAAGTGTTTTAAGACCACGCTGAATGAAGCTCTGAGCAACCTGGTCTAGTGAGAGGTGTCCCTACCCATGGCGGGGGGATTTGGAACTCGATGATCTTTAAGGTCCCTTCCAACTCAAGCCATTCTATGATTATTTAAATTGTTCCTCCACCACCAATCCTGATGTGAGACCATGGGAAGAGTCCTTCTGCTGGCTTGGATGCCATTCTCTCCATGGGTTTTCTTCTCTGGGGAGAAGAAAAGTACAAGGGTGTTTATGTCCCCTTTCAGCCCTGCTTGATGAGGTGGAGCTTCTGCTGGGCACTGCCCTTGCTCAAGTGCTCTGCACTGAACATCAGGGACTGTGCTTTTACCAAAGGTCATGTTGGCCTGGCCAAGCCTCTGGCTGCACATGGATAGCGTGGAGCAGTCTCCTCCCCTGCCATTCCCTTGCAGAGCAGAAGGCAGCTATAAAAGTGCTAGTTTCAGTTCTAGAGCTGGTAAACCCCCTTCTATCATTTCAGGCTGTGAAGTGTTTTTCCTCTCAGTTCCCACTCGCAATTATTTTTCTAGTCAGCGCTCACTCAAGGCCCATAAATAATCATGTCAGAGCTGCAGACATCTTCCAACCCTTTTATTTTTTCTCCAGAAGCCCCAGATACCATCTGTGCTGACTGAAGCCAAACACTGTGGTGGAGGGTTGGTGAACTTGAAGCTTCCATTGCCTACAATATATAAAGGAATAGAAAGCCTGAACATATATTTGTTGTGCCCAAAGGGGATTCGGGTCAAGGGGGCTGGATAAACTTCCTTGTCTTTCTTTGCTCCAAGTACTCCTTTCTTAAAACAAACTCTATAATTTAGTAGTGATTTGGGTGATAATATGGATCCAAATTCTTGGTGGTTTCCTTCAGTTAGTTCTCTCTGTGGAGAACTATGTTCTGGTGACATTTCAGCACTATGGAATAGAGTCACAGACAGATCCTGCTGAGAGCAGCTGCTCACGCTGCTCTACCTGGGGATTGCATCTGCTCGGGAGGACTGTCGGGTGGGCGGATTGAACATAAATGCCAGGTAGGAGAAAATCCTCCTGAAATTCAATGTGATGGCAGATAAGGGATAAATCACCTGATTAACAATGGGGGGATTTCAACAGCTTAGCTCTGTCTCCAACTCATTAAAAAGACATTAGTTCCATTATTTTCCCCCCTCATTCCTGCATCCTCTCCTCTTCAGCTTGGGGATGAGGCAAGGACAGGCAGACGTTCCAGAACTATCTGGGCACAGAAAAAGGAGGAATTTCCATTACCCATTCCAACACATCTAGCTCTGACGTGACGCTGGGGTGAAGGAAATCTGTTTAACTTCTAAAAATGTTCAGAAGCATTTTGTCCAGAGGTTAAAGCACAGCTTCCACTGGAAGGACAGGAAGTCGTGTCCTGTAGGTAGGACTGACAGAGGTCTACCATCACCGTTGGGAAATGTGCTGAGCCCAGGCCACAGAAGTGTCAGTAGAGAACTCCAACTCTAGGATCCATGTAACATCTCAGCAGACCAGAGAAGTGTCTACATGCATTTAACTGGCTACTAAACTAAGCATCTTGTAAGAAAATTATCTCCAGCATCTTCTTTCCTTACATACCCTGTTCTTACAGAGTTTTCCTCCTTCACTTCCATTAGTCAGGTTTGTTAGCTGTGTATCTATCATACTTCAACTTGTCTTGTGCTCCCTGGGCAAAATAATAATTTATAATCACAGAAGGGACAGTGAAAGATCTACCAGCTTTGGAAATTTGCAGATTTTTTTATTATTATTTCTTTATTTACAGAAATAAAAATTGAATCTGAATTGCAGTTCCCAGTTTACCTGCCCTCTAGCCCTTTAAATTGAGGTGGAAAAGGAAGAAGGTGTGTTTCTGCTGGGGTAGCTGTTAGCTACCTGGTTCCTCTAGGCTCATAGCCCTTCTGACTGGTGAGTTTTGGGGGTTTCTAGTATTTTTTTGTGATTGCTCTTCTCCTTTTTGTTCTAAAGAAGAGGGGAGGCCCTCAAAAGTCTCTGTTTGGAGTGGGTTTGAGTGGTACGAAAAGCTCTGTGTGGGGTTTTCAGATGCATCTGATTTGCTCTGTGTTTGTGACACTGAGTGGTTTGATTGATGCAAGGAAAAGGATGGTTTCCAAAAGAGTTTGTTTATGGTCTTTGTTTGGCTGTCCTGTTGTTGTGAAGGACTCTGGGGCCCCAGTAGTGCTTCTGTTGGTTGCTGCTTTGTCTGGGATCTGGTATCATTCAGCCCTGAGCTCAGGTAGGCTTTGTAAGAACTGTTATAATTCCTTTCTCTCTTAAACAGCTGAAGCTGTAAATAGACAAGGTAGACAAAGGAAAGGAGCAAAAAACAGGGGCACAAAAAATGGTGTAACTGGCCTAAGATTGTGCAGAACAAATAGAAGTAGGACACATGTCTCTTAATTTCTCACTTAGTGCATTGCTCATTTACCTGTGTCTTACTCTGTCCTCATTTCTGAGGTGATGCCGTGGTCTCCATCTGTGCCCAATGCAGACCAGTCCAGCTGAGGAGAGTGGGGGGAAGCATGCTGCTTACTCTGAGCTCCCTGGGCACTGAATAAGAACAGCAGAAGCTCTATTTGGGTAGCTTTCTGCATTTTCAACTTTATTTTTGCTTCTTCAGAAGATTTCTGGTAATGGACTGATTTTATTACTTGTATAAAAGAAAACTGTCAAGGTCCCAGTGTAAGGATCAGCATGTCCTTAAACTGCTGACCTGAACACAGGGACAGATATTACAGCATGTAGCTGAAACTGGGGAAAAAGAGGAAAATAGCAACGTGAAGAGGGACTCTCCCCAACAGGTGGAAACTGAGGCAGCTGATCTTGCAGCCCTGACCCTGCAAACATGTGGGCTTGATTTGAAGCATAAGTGGTTGCTTAAAGCCTGTGATTTAAAGAATTACTCGTGCTTAAAATTAAATACACATGTATGGATATGGGGATCTGGATCTCCAGTCTTTTTTGTGTGTGAATTGCCCACTTCTAAGTTGGAAGCATCTCCACGCTCATGTAATTTTATCACATAATAAATACCAAAATAATCTTATCAATGTCTAGGGGGTTGTATAGCACCAACACAACAGATCCCTGCAATTAGCCAGGGCCTCGGCTCTACTAGTACAGGATTTAAGCTGTGTGGTTTCCATCCCTGTCACCTACCTGCACCTCTGGTGCCTCTGAACTTCCTTTTTTTTAGGATCTGCTTCAGCCAAGGGGCAGAAACAGCATCTCACCATATTTTATTCAACTACCCTGAAAGGCCTTTACTTTAAACCCCTCCTGTTCTGTTACTTTCCTAGTTTTTGTGCGATGCAAGTAATCTCCTTGGGTCTGCTTTGAGGCCAGACTAACGATTCCATGCAAGACTAAGAACACCTTTCTTCTACCAGTTGAGATGTGCTAGCAAGGAGGAGGACTTTGGCACTTGGCAGAAAATAATACTCCTCTCAACCCCCAGTTATTAAAAATGGGTCTCAATTGGAAGCACTAGGGGTTTATGTTCTCTTTTAAACCCTTGCCTAGCCTAAAACTGCATATTATCTTTATTCATGTCTAAGCTCTCTTCAAAAATCCTCCTACGTGTCTTCAACAATATCTTGGGATAATGAGTCCCGCTGTCTTAATTATGAAATTTTTTTTTTTCCTCACAAAGCCCTTTTTAAAAATCATGAAAAGTGAAAAAGTTATGATGCAACCCCACAGTACCTCTGCTGCAAGAACTCCAAACTCTCCTCTGAGCTGGGTTGCGTGCGATCAGAATCACCCTCTCTTGGCAGCTTATCACCAACTGCTCCTCTACAGAAACCAGAGATAGAAACACTGCACCAGGCCCTTGAATCAAATCAGGGACTCACATCATTTCCCCTGAACACTGGATTTAGGTACAAGGTGGTGCAGTTTAACTATATTTGGAGAACAGCTCTGAAGTGACTGCATCTTGTGTGCCAGGAGTCTGATTGTAGCAAATCAGTGTAGTGTAATTTTCCCCATTTCTCAAGTCAGGCAGAGGCGTGGGATTGATCAGCAGAAACCACGTTACCAGCACGTCTTCCAAATTAAAGAGAAAATGTTCCATCCTGCCTCATTTAAAGAAGGGAGTGGGGAGCCTGTTTTCCTAGCAGCTTTCTCTGTCAGCCAGCCTTTCTGTCACTGAATAAATGTACCTAGCTCTGGATTTGTCTTGCCCAACTTCATTGTAGACATCCAGCTTTCAGTGTGAGCAGAGGCTCAGCCTCTCCAGCACTGCTGGAGGCTTTTCCTGTTTCTGCTCCTCTCGGCCCACCCGCTGCCCTCCCTGAGCAAGGGGAGATGCAGCAGAAGTCTGGAGCTTGGAGGAGGGGATGGGAGGGGACGTGGAGCGATTCAGAGGGGTCAGCACCAGGGGCTGGACTGAGGCTGGGCTGTTTTCTTTCTCAAGAGAATTTCAGGAGCTGCAACAGCAGCTGAATCTGAGTTTGTCACCCTGGACCACCGGTTGTGAATTGCACCCTGAGGACAGCAAATGCTCTCTCTGCATTTCTCTGTTCTTTAGGTGAGGCAGAACAAAGCAGCAGCAGCAGCAGCTCGGGCTTCGTGTCATCTCCTTCCACCTGATGCAGGTCCCCTGTTAGGGCTTACTTGCTTTTTTTCCCCCAGTAGCCTTCTTGGTTTCTTTCCAAACCACCAGCATTGGTATAGATGTGATGATGGGATTCGGTCTCAAAATTCATCTTTTCCTCCAATTTTATTTTCCAGGGGGAATGAGGGTGTCTGGAAAACATCACACAGTCATCCGTTGCCAGGTTTGGAGCTGGAACTGAAGCTCTCCATCCACTGTCCCTGTTCCTGCACAGTGGGATGCTGTGAAACTCGGCAGTGCTGGTAGTGCCTAACAAGCAGAAATCAGCCATGCTGTGGGGAGCGTTGTGTGCCGAGGGTTTTATGTAACGTGGGAGAATAGGGGAACCCAGTGTCTTGGGAGGGAAAATTGCTTATTCCATAATGACTGTTCCGCTGCCTAGTACAGAGTGGAATAATTAGGGTTTCTTTTCTCTTTAATTAGAAAATGGCAAACATAGATTAATCAATTACAAGTGCCTCTTTATACTGCAGTACACTGCAATTAACATTACTTAAATGTGTTAACAAAGTAGGAGGCCTGTATTTGTAAAGCAACTTCTTACTGCTTTTTCTTTCCCCAGTTTCCCAGCTCCCAACATGTCTGAACCCTTTCCGTTTTCCTTTTCTGCTCTCACCCCTGCTCCTGCTGCAGAAATTTTAACAGTTCCAGATGAGATTTTTTTTTAAGACCATTCTATACCACATAGCATTCGCGAAACTGCTCTTTCCAAAAAAAAGCCCTTTTGGCCGCGTTTGGAGGGCTGGAGGAATTAACCCGGAGGGGGACGAGTGGAGTCGGGATATTCACTGGGGTCGCACACTACAATGGCAGAGTAAAACCCGGGAAATACAATAACTTGATTCATTACTTGTTTCTTACGCCGCTGCCAAAAGCGTGATTAAGTCACAAAGAGTTCGATTAGGGACACTTGGTAACAAAAACCTCAGCTCCATTGACATGGTCTATTTTCAGAGTACATCTCGTGCCTGTGCTCGCTGCTGCAGGCCTCTGCCTCATTCGGCACTTAATAAAGCTGCCACCCCCGACACAAAAGTAGCGACGGCCGAAGAGGGGAGGGCGAGGGGAAGGCTGGGGGGAGGAAGCTGCTGGCATTCAAGTGCCCACATAATAGAGGAGCAGCAGCAGGCAGTGGAGGGGAAGGCCGGATGGTCTGGAGATGGGCGCCCAGGGTGCTGCCCAGCACCCCACGGGTGGGTTCTGCTCGGTGCTCACCTGTGCCTGCGGCCCAGGGCTGGAGAGAGCCTGTGTCTCCATACATTGCTGCCATCTATTGGGAGGAATCGGCTCATTCTCGCCCCAATTCCCTCGCCAAGCCGCGTTTCGGGAAGAGCATGGAACTTCCAGCCCCAGCTGCTCTGAGCGTCTGAGTGTTACTGTGCCACATGCCATAGAATCACAGACTGGTTTGGGCAGGAAGGGACCTTAAAGCTCATCTGGTCCAACCCCCCCACAGCGAATGGAGCCAGGGATGGTGCAGCGATCACCGCTCTGGGCAACCTGGGCCAGGCTCTCACCACCCTCAGCATCAACAATTTCTCCTTCTCTCCAGTCTAAATCTCCTTCTTTTAGTTTAAAACTCTCACCCCTTGTCCTGTCCCAACAGGCCCTGCTCAAAATTCTGTCCCAATCTTTATGACAGGCCCCTTTATGCACTGAAAGGCTTCAGAAAAGTCCCCCTGGTGGAGGTTATTCAACCCACAGGGTTGTAGGGCACACCCTGCCTACACACACCCCCTTCCTTGTTTCATTGTGAATGGTGTGGTAGCCCCACATTGCCCTCCTGGACTCCACGTGTTGGTGGCACAGTTCAGACTGAGCATTGCTAGTTTGGTGTGGTAACGGTGGGTTTATGCTGCAATGACTGACCCTGTGACTCTAACAAGTATAAGATGCATAGACAGTATTTGGAAGTGAGCAATCTTCAATTTGGGCACTCCAAAAAAAAAGAAATCTGGTCCCTTGCGCTGGTTCTGCATTGCAAGTTTGGATGGATTTTGACAAAATAACAAACCTGTGGTGACTGGAAAGAAACCTGTGGAGAAGGAGAGTGGTGTGTGCACGTGGTGCCTGTGCCACTCTCCTGGCAGCACAGTGTGGCCTGGCCAGCAGGTTTACAGCCATGGCAAGTAGCTCTCAGGTTTCTGTAGGTGGTTGTCTGCTCCATTCTTCTCTACTGTAATTTAAAGACACTTGGCACCTTGGATCGGCCCCAGGATGAAATAGGTAGAGCAGGGAGCGATATCACTCACACGTTCCTCGCTACACAAAGCTAATGGAAAAACAGGTTTTTCTGTGAGGTCACATCTTTGTCCGAGTGAAGACTAAGGCGCAGCTCAGTGTTTCCTGCCCTGCCTTGTGGGAACGGCCAGCGTGATGTCGCCAGTTGCTTTGTTTTAGAGTGATCCCTCCAGCTCCAGCACATGGAAGGGGCGGGGGGGGGGGGGGGGGGGGGGGGGCCCCCAAAACAGGACGCAAGCCCCCCCCCTCTCCCTGGGGGGGGTCCCCATCCGCTCCCCGCCGGGGGCCGTCCGGTTTTCCCCCTTTTT
>WTSP01009721.1:32836-43165 GCA_025331215.1 Actenoides lindsayi | reverse complement strand
TGTTGGTGTGCGGCTGGCTTGAGTCGGTGGCGCCGTTGGGAGTCGGCCGGTGTGTCTAGCGGCGCCGGGTGGGGTGCCGCGCGGGGGGGGAGGGGGGGGGGGGGGGGGGGGGGGGGGGGGGTGGTACCACAAACATGAGCCAAGAGCATCCCCATTCTCTGAGAGGTGGTCCCAGTCATCTCCCTGCGGTTGGCGACAGGTTGTCCCCCTTTTGTACTGCCCGTGGTGATGGCTGGTTGCAAGATGCTGTCTTTTAGGGGGTGATGGGCACTGCATCAAATGAAACAGATGCTCCTTCCCAGAAAAATCTCTCAGGGACTAGCCAAATATAGCAGCAGCATTCTGCTCTCTTGCAAAGCAGCTCCATTCAAATTCACAGCTGGTGTGTTTCTACCTCCCATATCGCCAGACAGCTCCTCCAAGCCCCTCTTGCTCCTGCCTGAAGGATATGTGCTCAGGTTGCTGCTCTGCCAGCATCTGAGGGACGGGCCATTGGGCTCCAGCCCTGCTCTGTTTGAAGCGGGGAGGGCAGGGTGTCATACGGCACATCTGCACCACTTGGCTCCATTGCGAAATAGCTCATAAAACAGAAGTAATTTCTCAGAGAGTTTGTTTTGTGCCGCCAGTGTTTTGTTCTCTTCTGGCACATTTGCCTAGGACCTTAGATAAAACAAAAAGGGCTTTTATGTTTTATTAAAAAGTCTCTAGAACTGAGTAGATGACAAAGACTCCACCTTTAATGTGCCACACGTGCTCTGCTCAGTGGCCTGGCTGCCAAAATCTGCCGTACCCACGAGGGAGAACCCCTGCAGCCCTGTACGGAGGGATCTTCCCTACTGTGGGTGTCTGCCAGTGAAGGACGTGGACTCTCCAGACCCCAAAGGTTGGCAGAAAGCAGGATCCTCTGTGCTTTGCTGTAAACATGGCCCATAGTAGGTGGTTGGTTTCCACCTGATAATAAAGCGAAGCATGGACTGAACTACCTGCTGACTTGGGCCCCCACGGCAGGAGCCCCACTGGCTTTCTTGATAGTTTTCTTTTTTTAATGAGCTGATACATGCTAAGTTTGAGAGGCAGCTGATTAGGGTGCTGGCTGTATCAAGTATGTGGTTTCACTTTGGGATCTTGCTGGCTATCCTCCCAGAAATGAGGCTTTGAACTGGAGCAGCGGTATGTGGCTCACCACAGCTCTGCTGACACAAGAGTCACCAGCCTCTGAGAGAAGAGGCAGAGAGCAGAGCTGCTTCCCTGCTCCTTTCATGCCGTTGTATCGTGAGGAAGCAGGGACCACAGGAACACGCCGGGTGGTAGGCTAAAGGGCTGTCTCTCCTCCCAGATACTGGCTGGCTTGGAACAAAAGCTCATGTGGGAGGGATTGCATCTTACATGCTCAAGGATGTGAAATCAATGGCTTTGTTGTAATGTCACCGATGATGATTTTGGAATTGATAAGGCTGAAGCAGGTGGTGCTTCACAGAGCAGTGAGGGGCCTGGTCATGAGTGTGAGGGGAGAAGGCGACCAGAAGTTGGGATGCCAAAGGGTTGTTCCTGCTCTGGAAGAAAGTGGGATACAATCATTCAATATGAGTGACTGGGAATGGGGCTGTGGGGTTCGAGGAAAGGATTTTAATCTACTGGTCCTCATCTTCTGATTACAGAATAAGTGTTTCTGTGCATCCATTCTCCACTCTGTAGAACAAGGACGGAAAGATTTCCCTTGAAAAAAGTTTGTGGGATATCATTGCTGAGGTAGACTCAAGTGTTGGAGAGAGAATATACACTGTGCTATTTTATTTCTTGTGTTCACACAGATTTTCCACTGTGCGGTTGAGATGAACTTGTGTTTATCCTCTTAGAAATCAAAAGGCAAACTGAATCAACACATGAATGTACAGAGGGTAAAATCAAATGTTAATGCCTGTTCAGCAGTAACATGTGCTCACCATATCATCCAGCTTATATATGTTTAAGTAGCTGCTGTCGGTCATAGTGTGCGTTTAGATAATAACTTAATTGGAAAGGGGTTATGCTTGGGGAGATTAACTTTGCAGTGTTGAATGTTTTCAATTTCCTGGAAACATGTTCAATGGAGCAACTCCTGGATAGGCCTCTCTTAGTAAAAAGAAAAAAAAAAGCCGTGGAAGATAAAATCTCTTTAAGATACATTTTAAACCTCTCATATATGAGAAGGACTGGATCTTACCAGCATAACCTGGACAGCGACGATGGGTTTTTCTGTGTACTGGGCGTTTTGTTGCAGGCGTGTTGAATTAAAAATCTCTATGTTTCTTAAACAGGAAACATTTACTAAAGATGTAACTTGCAACTAACAAACATAAATAGACTCTCACATAGCTTGAGTTCCAGCTTTGACTTCTTTGTTTACCAGGAATTTGTCAGACAACTGTCTAGGGCTCTAATATAACCCATAGAGACTTCAGGCAGCTACATAATAAATATTGCAAGGAAAACTTTGTGCAAGGCATCTCCTGCCCAGAAATTCACAGCACTGCTCCAGTGCTTCTTGTTTCTAACCATAACCGTGCTGAAAATCTCACCTTATTTAACGACTTGTGAAAGGAGCGTTTTAGCTGCAATAGGTCACCCAGAGAATACCCCAGTCGTGCGCTGTCCTGTGCCTGACATCACTGGTTCCCTTCCCCTAAAAAAAAAAGCAGTTAGTGCAGAGTGTAGCTCCCCAGCGCTAAGGGAAGTCTCTAGATTTTTACATCATTTAATTCTGGTGAGGACGCCTGTGCCTGGGTCCCGTGGTTGGAGGCATCTGTAGGTGTTAGGGTGTTTTTTACCCCTGCTGGGTTACAACCATCCACTCCCCCCTCCCAAAGACGAGTGGTCACTTTGGCTGAAATGAGAAGAAGCCTTTTGCCAAGCAGGTAAAGACCTGGCCGATGAGTTTGGGAAGGGAGCAGGTTTGCCTGGATGCTGAGGCTGGTGCTGCCTTTGCAGGCAGAAGCGTGTAACAAGTGCAGCTCTATTCAGCCGTTTTAGTGAGGAAGCTGAGGCTAAAAGGCTGCTGGGGGGATGGGAAGGCAGGCACAAGCCTGGCAAATCCTTTGAACAATTTGGACCAGCCACTGAAATGTATTTAACTGTTAGATATGAAACTCCAGCCTTTCTTCCCCCCCACTCCCTCTCCCCCTTTTCAATTAACAGTTGGTCCCCAGGCTAACAGGCTGCTGATTCACTCACAGCAGCCATACAACTGATGCTTCATAAAGTCTCTGTGTTAATCTAATCCCTAAATAGCTCTGGTCTCCATCACAGTTGCAGCGACGATTTCAGTTCCAAATTGTAATTTTATTCTTGTAGCCTTTGAAAAGTCAATCGGTTCCTGGAGGCATTGCCTGCCTGTTGGGCAGCTCGGGTGGAAAAGGGCTGTTGTAAACCCAATTTAACGTGCCCTTCGGTATGGACAGGGCATGACCCAAAGCCTTCTGAAGTCAGAGGGGCTCTCTGAGAGCTCGGAGCAGGCTTTTGGAGCAGGGCTGTCGCAGGCTATTCTCAGTTTCTGTCTATATATTTAGATGGGATTCTGTGCCTCTATTAGGGCCTTTCGCTGCTCCTCATAACCAGAGTAGCTGAGCAACTCTGCATTCTTTGCATCCTTGCCCAAATTTGCACTTTTATTCCCGGAAGCCATGCTGAAGTGCAGAGCTGGTGTGAAGGGAATGAGTTTGCAGATTTTGCTGTGTGAGCTGGCTGCCTGGTGGCATTGTACACTAAAATAACCAAACCCCCAGGCTATTTTTAGAACTAGAGCATTCTCAAAAGCTTCCTGCCTTGATTTCCCTACCTCCCCCCACCATTGTTCAGTGCTCCGGGCTACGCTGCTGATCCAGGAGTAGCACCAAAAGCACACCTGCCCCAGAGACAAAAAAAAAATTATTCAGTTTCTGTGACTTGGGGTCTTGCAATCTGTAGTTGCAGCCATAGCTCTGTGAGCCAGCACTGCAGGGCTGTTAAGTCGCTGGGCTTCATCTCACAGTTTCAGGAGATTTTTGCTACCCTGAATCCAGGCCGAGGGAAGCATTTCCAAGCAAGACAATACTTTTTGCATGTGATCTTTGGACAAGATGTAAGCAATTTTCACATATTATTCCAGGCTCCTTTCTCTCTCATGAACCCTTCCTGGTAAGCAGGAGGCTTTCAGCACAGCTCTGAAATCCCTCAAAGCAACACCTGCAAATACCTGTCGCACACCAGAAAAAGTTCTCCACAAGAAGAGACAATCTCAGCTGAGGAATCAGGAGCTTCCTGGTGTAAGATAGATAAAAGCTTTTCAAAGCTTTGCAAAGCTCTTTGGATTAGCTATTTGGTGGCTATTATGGTGGTCGCTGTGGAGCAATTGTCTTGATCTGGGGCAGACTGGACACCAGTCAGATTGTCCTGGAGCCCCACGGATTGTTCCCTGCCTGTAGAAATCTGCAGCTTCTGAGGTTTCAGAACCTTGACACTGGATTGAAAACATGCTTACTGTAGTGAAGGCCAGGGTATATTTGGAGTAAGAGTGAGAATTTCCAAACAAAGTGGCCTAAAGGTAGAAGAGTGAAGATAAAAATTATGGTAAAATCCATCTGGTCCCTCAGCCCGTCTTTCTGAATAGCGCAGGTTGGTTTCCAGTTTTCTCCGGCTTTGTCCAGCCATGTCTTAAATATCACAAGAGCTTAAGCTTCAAATTACTTATGTAGCTTGTCCAGCCAGGCCTTAAATATTTAGAACTTAAATGAGTGATCATTGAGTGGCTGGATGCTGCCGTGGCGTGTACAGGGGTCCTGAGCCATGGTAGCTGGAGACACCCGCCCGGGTGCCTTTAGTGGGAAGGCAGCTGACAGGAAACGGGCCCCTTCCTCAGGGTACGAATAAGTATTTCCTTGAGCGCAGGGATTAACAAAGCCAGTTTCCCACAGATTTGTGTCTTGTTGGGCCAATTGTTAATTGCGATTGAAGCTTTTCCCACAACTGGGGCATTGGACATCTCCCTTCCCCCTTCTTCCCTCTCGGAGTCGCTGGTAGCCAGTGAGGGGTGATGGGATGCTGTAAGTTTTGAGTGGCTTTCAGGGTGGTCTTCTAACAACTGTTTATTCTAACAACATCTTACAAAGCTGTGGTGGTGGGTGTCTGAGGCATTATGTATCTGTCAAATGCAGCTGAAGGTACCCAGAGAATTAAACTGGTCAGAAATGTGCTCACACCACACCCATGCACATACCATGTGGTTGTAGGAATGTCTCCTTGTTCCATCAGCCTAAAATCACGAAGGATGGATTTGAATATCATGGCAGACTTCACCAACTTCATTGGGTTTGAGTTAACTTACAGGTTTGGGTTGGTGTTTTTTGTTTTCGTTGTGCTTTTAGGATTTTTGTTTTATATAGAGCCCAGTCTCGAATTTCTGGATGCAAAGTGTGCAGGATTAAATTTGGCTAATTTTGAAATGAGGATTATGAGTATTATTCTGTCTTCCTTAGTACAGGCAGAGCAGGACCAAAGCCCTGATTTTTGTTTTATGATCTAGCCAGTATGTTAGTTCCTTGATACTGGCCATTGGCTTGTGGATCGAGCCTTGAAATCTCTGTTTCCCAATTGTTACACGGCAATAAAAGATCTCCTGTGTTCCAGCTAAAATTAAAACTGTGGGCTAAGACAGTGCAGTTTCACAGAAAAAGACCCTTGGTGTTTAGGTGGTTTTGATGGACAAAGCTGTTGTACTGTACTGGGAGATGTAAACTAGAAATTCCCAAGCAAATCTTTCAGTGCAGTGGCTCAAACTGGCACAAGTTTCCATTTCAGGTAAGGCCTTTAAGATGATCATTCTTATGGCTGCATAGCAGATAAACTGACAATTAGAAAAGACAATCAATTTGTGGCTGCTCTGGTTTGAGTTTCCATCTGATGTAACTGCAATCTGGAAGATAAATCTCAATTTAGGACTACAAAGGAATTGTTCTCTCAGAAGATAACTTGCTGCCAGCCAAGCTGGTATCTTCCATCAAAATTGATTGTCCCATTTAGTGGTGTCTCTGTTTTCCCAAAGCTGGTTCAGAAGGAGCTGCTGAAAAGCAAACTAAATCGAGGTAGTGGTTCCTGAGATTGTTGCTGTGAGGGTACTGTTCATCATCCCACCGCTTCTCCTTCACCTTTGCAGGCTGCCTAAAAATTGCTTCATTGCCATGACATGATGCGAATGTTTGAACCTCTGTTCTTCTCTCAGTTCTAGTGAATGGTACAAAAGAGGCAGAAGGCTGTTTTAAAAAATGCAGATGCTGGAGCTGTGATCTCTTATGTTAGGAAGTGGTTAGAGGTGAAATTTTCCATGGCAAATAGATCCTTGGAGGTAGAGGACAGCCTCTGATGAGCTTCTTCATTGTCACCTCTAGAGTCCTTTATCCTTTTCCCTTTCATTTGCTCCATTCCCCAGATTCCGGTTACTTTCTTCCCCAGACCTCACTTGGCTGCTGCTTTGATAACACCTTCTCCTCTCTCATCTCCTAATAAATGGGCCAAAACAGGTCTTCTGACTAAGCTAAAAAATCACATTCTTCACTGTTCTTCTGATTACCATACTAGTGAGAAATCCTGGAGCAGCTGTCAGATTATTTATGCAATATGCTTTTCTATTTTAAGTTCAGTTTTTATCAAAAAGAAAAAGGGGGGGGGGGGTTGGAGGAAGAAAATCATGTTGGAAGAGAAAAATCATCTTGGAAGCCATAATCCATTATTCAGAGTTCCCTGCTGGTTTTTTCTGCTCATTGGAAAAAGTTGGTGTGAGGTGTAGCGACGAAACGCAGTGTTGGAACCTAACGTGCTGGAGGAGGCCCTGAGCAGAGGACGGAGATGCTGACTTGCCTCTCTACAAAACACTGCCCGAACTGCGCTGTTGAGTTAATCATCGTCTCCCTTGGAGGCCAACCCACAGTGAAACTCAGCCAGACAATACACGCGACTCTTCACAGCCTTACTTATTTAGCAATGTTCAGGGTTTAACATCCCAAGTGGCAGATGGGGAGGATTGCGCGCACTGGGGAGGGTGGCGGGCAGAGCAGGGTTGGGAACAAGCTGTTCAAGGCCTGTTTCTGCTTGCAGTTAACCTCCCATCTGAACTGGAAGTAACACTATGCTCAGCCCCAGCTCTGGATGCTCCCATGGCTTTGTATTGCAAGTAGGGCTTCACAGGGGTGAGCGTGGCAGAGAAAGCAATTTCTCCACTTTCACCATTACTGTCCATACAGGCTCAGAAAGAGGTATATGGTGCTGCCTTTCCCTCCAGTTAGTGAGATAAATATTAAATTGTGACGTTTCTGAGGGCACTGAAGCACAATCATGGTTGAATTCATGGTGGGGGGATGGGGGATATGTTTTCTGAGACCACCACTGAGCTGGTGGTTTTATAAGGAGCCCTAAAATGGGCTCTATTCTTGGCGTGGAACCTCAGAGAAAACACATTTTTCTCTTCTTAAAGTCCCTTCTGCATGTTTCTGCTGGGACAAACAGGTAATGCACATAGGTATTTCAGGACAGGGACTGGGACAAGAAGCATCCAGTGACCTGTGCTTTGACTAGCCCAAGATCCAAGAGGATCCTTCAGTCTCTGCGGCTCTGGGGTTGTATCACCTGCAGGTAAACCTGTGGCACAGTGAGCAGAGGCTGTCATCCCCAGGGAGCTTTCCCATTTGCTTCTATGTGTTTTGTCTACTCAGTCAAACAAGACAATTAATAGTTTTTTCCTGAGAATAATCTTTCTAGCTTCTGAAAAATCACAGGGAAAGAATGATTCTGACGTTAAATGTTCTCGTCAGTACCTTAACCATAATATTTAATACACTAACTTTAGGATCCGCGACTTGTTATGGTAGCAAAAAGAAAAAAAATACAAAATGACACTCTTGCAAAACAAATTCCAGTAACTATTGGCTAGAAAAGTTTCAAGAGGCTTTCTCAACAGTATAGTGAGGAGGCTGCTGTGTCATTCCCTTTTGTATTTGTTGGGGGTTTTTTGTTCAAAGAGCTGCTGTGCAAATTAAGTTGTATTTTTCTGGCTGATTCCTGCTTGCCTTATTTCACACCTAGTGCTGAGGTCACCCTGTGAGGTGTGAGAGGTTGAGCTGGGAATGATCTTCTCTGCCTGTAAACAGGAGAAAGATCTTCCCGAGGATCATTCCACATCACACACACACACGCAAAAAAAAAAAAAAAAAAAAAAAAAAAAATCAATGATTTATAAAGACGCTTGCCGTAGATCTTTCCAAGGAAGGTTTGGCAGATTTAGAGAATAGCTGGGTTTATTTTAACCTTTAAGAATGACACCAATTTCACAGCTGTTAATGCTATGTGGCTCCTACGCTTTCCAATGCAAATTGCACATGAAGGGCTCATGCATTTTGATGAAGGGGGGAGGATGAGGCAGAATCTCCATATTAATGTGCCAGTATCTTTGTTCTGAAGTGTTTAATTTTATGCTTTAATGAGAGATCCTCTTTCTGGTTAAGGCAAGCCTTTGCAAGAAACTATTTAGATATTTGCTGGTGTCATCAAGCTCTGGAGCAGGGGGAGGGAAATACTTATTGCAAGTGCTGGGGAGCTGGGGAGGGTGCCTCTGTGGGAGTTGAGGTGGGAGTCCCATGTAGGTGGGGAAGTCCCTGAGTAAAAGTCTTACCCAGAGCCCCTGAAACTGGGGTTTGGGATTAACTTGCCGCAGTAAAAAGAATTGGGGCTTTTGGATCAGTCTCCTACTGAGTTGTCTGCAGGGTGGAAAGTGGATGTGATGGGTGTCCGAGCACTCGGATTTTGGGGGGATGGCTCCCTTTCTTCATCTGTGCCAGCATCTCTGAGCTCTGTTGGCTTTTACTCCAGGTGCACAGCTCTGTCCCTGTGTGCAGAACCTGGCCTTCTGTCCCCGTCTGCATCCTCCAGAATACATTAGTCATCGGCATGATGTGGGGTAACCTGCCAAAGCCTATTGCCATGTGTAAACGCAACTTCCTCGCTTCCACAGGCCACGTCCTGCTTCTGTAACTCCTCTTGGCTAGTGCTTTAGGGCTGGGACTGGGACTGGCACGTATACCTGCTGAATGGAAGGATTAAAAAACCTCTGACTCTGTTTCTCAGGTACAAACGCAGTCCAAGCCAGCAATATCCGTGTTTGGTTAGGTGGAGTATAGCTGTCGCCCTGCCACAGCAATGCCTTTAAAAGGCTCTTTCACTTTTCACAAATGAGTATTTTCGCTGCCTGTATCAGGCCAAGGTACCAGGAATTGAGTGCTGAAAGTTCTTTATGTATCTGATCTGCGGTGCACATTTGGTTTTAATCAAAATCCCATTGAAACAGTCAGCCAGGATTTAGCGCATAGGATTAGAGGTAATCCTGGGTTATTATTAGTAATCACTTTTCATCGTGCATTGCATTTACAAGATACAAAACCATCCCAGCAGAAACATACTAAAATACGTAATTCCTTTTATTAAAAAAAAAAATCAAATCGTGCAAAGTAAATAAATCATGTAACACAGTAGTAGGAGAAGACCTTTAACTTGCCTTCTTTTATGTTTCCAATTGACTCAAGCACAGCAGAAGACAACGATCACAGCCTGATGTTGGGCATTAAGCAGTTGCACCTTAAACATACAGCGATCACGACACAAATAAACCCATTCTGACTTTTTGCATATAAACCAGAGATATCAAACCCCTTTGTTTAATATGAAGATTTTGAGAAGGTTTTTTTTGGTGTTGTTGCCAGGTTTGTGGAGCGAAGGCCTGAGCCTTCCAAGACAGATCCAAGTGGCTTTGTTGGGGCAAACACCCAGGTAACTTAAACTGTACCCTGCCTTTTGGAACAAGTTCTGACATCACTTGCACCCGCGCAGCCGGGGTTATTCATTTGGGCTAAGCAAATTAAAAGGTTCTGCTTAGCTTCTCCTTTGCTTTGCTTTTATACTGTCAGGGTAATTGAAGCTACTCCTGGTTTCTAACTCGATGATGGGGAATCGCATCCAGGCAGCATGTAGTGACGCATCAGGGTAGTGGCGCAGATGAAGGGCGAATATTGAATCCGGCGGTTAGACTAATGTACACCTGCTGAGGATCTGGTCCGGCGGGGTGTGTGCAGGTGGCTGGCGAGCTGTCAAGGCCTTGAGACAGCACAGGTTTGATCCTTTCAGCACAGGGAGTGTTGCCTCTGGGGTTCGGCGCCTGTTAAAGTTAGAGGCATAGAGTCTTCATCGAGTCCACCCGCTCCCCCAGCACTGCCAGGGCACCACTGACCCCTGTCCCTCAGCACCACAGCTCCATGGGGGGCTTGGAAACCCCTC
>WTSP01009721.1:5125-26527 GCA_025331215.1 Actenoides lindsayi | reverse complement strand
TTTCTCCCCCCTTCCCCCCCCCCTTTTTTCCCCTTTTTTCCCCTTTTTCCCCCTTTTTCCTCCTTTTTTTCCTTTTTTTTCCTTTTTTTTTCTTTTTCCTTTTTTCCTTTTTTTCCTTTTTTTTCCCCTTTTTGTTTCCTTTTCTTTAATGAAATTGGCTCAGTGTCACAAAACTTGAGATGAAACCTGAAACCTTTCTGTTTCAGTGCATTTTGAATGTTCTTGGAACATCTGGCACAGCTGTTATTTTGACCCCAAGGCAGGACTACAACCTCGCTCCTGTTCCTAGTCCAATTGAAGCTGACACCAAATATGCCAACGCGAATGGGGCTGCACAGCCCAACTGGAGCTGTCAGCTCCTTCTCAGAAGAGATCAGATCTCAGGGATGGGATGAGGAACCAGTGCGTTCCCATTGTTGCGGTCAGAGCTGTTAAACCTATGCAAAACAAAAAAAGACAGGCATGAGGTAAAGCAGTGGGCAATGTCTCCAGAGCTCCGCTAAGGAAGAGGCTACTTCTGTTTTTCTTTAAATTGCTTCCTTATTGACTTTTAGATTTAGCTGCCCGTAAACCTGAATGAATGCCCACAGGACGAGGGTTTTTCGCACGTTCACTGAAATGAGATTTATAGAATTCGTTCACCCAAAACGGAACTTCTGTACATGGACGGATCCATGAATCTGTTCCAGCTGCATTTCCTCACCTGGGACCACAGGGACGAGAGGTTTTTTCCTTCGACAGAAAAGATGTGGGGATAGCCGAGTGAGAGTCACACATGCTCAAGATCCAAGAGAAGCTATCTCATCTCTGATCAGTAATACCCAGTATCTCAATCTTCTGACTTACTCTAAGCTGCAGGAACTTGTAACTTTTTATCTATAAATCTTCTTTCTCTGTGCACCTTCCCTCTTTCCTTTCAGCTCTAAGGCTTGGTACTACTGCTTATACTTTCATCCCTTAAATACTTGGAGCCTTAAATTGTCTCTGGTGTACAGGATAATCAGTTCTCTAGTGTGTTAATCCTCATTATGTGCCTATTAAAATGAAGATTAAATCAAGCATAGGGTGCCTCCTCCCGTTAGAAAATCTGAAAAACAGGATTCAATTTGCAGGGGGAGGGGGAGCGGCAGGAAAACCACTAAACACCTAAAAAATTGTTTCTTGAGCGTCCCTGGGAAGCAGTAAAAAGCAAGCCTGCACTGAGGTCTGAGAGGTAGGAATGCGTGATTTTATTAATGTAATCATGCAGGTGAGGGGAAGATAAGGATTGCAGTGTCTGAGGAAGAAGAGTTTAGGCACCGGGAGGGCATTTGCATGTGCCTACGTGAGGTGTGCCGTGTTTGTGCGCGGGTTGGGTGTCGCACACACGTGCTCTGGCAGGCTGCGGGTGATGCCGCCCGTCCGCGCACACAGGTACGTCCTCCTGGCCGTCCCGGGGGACCAGTGCTCGGTGCTGAGATGGCTGGGAAGCCTCGGTGCCAGCCCTCGTGCCGTACAAAAATGCCCCTTCCTTTCATCCGAGCTGCTGTAACCCTGGGATAACTGCTAAACGGGTGGGAAAATAGCTTTTCTTAAAGGGCAGGTGATTTTTTTTGGGGGGTGGGGGAAGACTTAGGACTGCCCTGTCATTTCCTCAAGCTTGGTTATCCATAGGAAGTCCCCCTCTCCCTTTCCCACCGCCTCTCCAAAGATTAACTTTTTGGTTATTGTTGTTTGGCAGGTACTTTTAATTGGCTGGAAAATATTCTTCCTGTGAAGTTGCAGTTTTCTGGGGCTTGAATGAGTCCAGTCTGCTATTGGCTCTGCCCAGCGCCTCCGGATTGGCTCTGCAGCCCGCGGGGGGACCGATAAGGGCGGCTATAAAAGCCCTCGGCGCTGCTCCTGGTCCCCCAGCGAGCAGGAGCCAGAGGGGCCAGGCAGAGCCCGGCTGCCGCGCGTCCCTCAGCCCCGGCGGACTCCTTTCTCTCTCCCGAGGAGCGCACGTCCAGATCCACATCTTTGCTGAAGCCGAAGTGGAAGAGGAGAGAGAGAGACACACACACACACACCCACACACACCAAAAAAAAAAAACCAACAAAACCAAAAAAAAAATTACCAAAAAAAATCCAAACCAACAACCCAAAAAAAAAAACCACCCAAAAAACCACACTTAGCGGAAACTTGTCAGAGAATGCTCCTAAAGTCTGGTTTTCTCCTGCTGCTGGTGATCAGTGCGTCTGCATCCTATGAAGCTGAACAGAATGACTCTGTGAGCCCCAGGAAACCCAGGGTTGCAGCCCAGAACTCAGGTAACACCCAGCCAGGAGGGCTTTGAGCCTGAACCCTGATGTGTTAAACTGCTTCAGATCTCTCTACTGCTGATTTTTTAATTCTCTTTTTTTTTTCTTTTTTTTTTCTTTCTTTCTCTTTTTTTTTTTTTTTTTTTTTGCTTATAAACTTAATGACTGGTAGGGACAAATATTAATTTAAGGGTCTGATTCAGGAAGATATTGGTGCATAGCTGGAGAAGAAACCTCTGTTCAGGAGCTGGGTCAGGGAGCTGGTGTCTGATCTGCTTGCAGGATGCAATCCATTCTCTCTCCTCCTCCCCCACCTACTAAATGAGTTCCATGTACTTTTTTTTTTTTTTTTTCCCTCCCCTGCTTGCATGTATCTTTCTCTCTTCTCCAATTGCAGTTCTACTTTGGTGTTAAATTCCTTGCTTTTTAGGAAGTTGATAAAATCCTTGGACATTTGACTGAACCATTGTTCTGCCAAACATCTGTCTATTCAGAGAGGGGGAGAGAGATCTGCGACTTTGAAGAATGCAGTAACCTAGAAACTGTCCACTGCTAGCATTTATTTTCAAAACCTGATTGTTATCAGTTAGCTGGTACCATAAAAATACGATTGTGACATTTAGCAAACTTGCTTTTACAATGGATTAAAAAAAAAATAAATTACTGGCAAGTCAGCTCTGGATGTCTCTACTTTGTGCACTATAGATGCTTAGATAAGTTGGACACATTGTCTTGAACAATGGAAATTAAAAATCTGTTTTCTAGTATACTGAAAAGATATTAGGTCTCTAATTTGGAGCTCATTAACAGATGTCTTATTTTAGATCTGCAAGGCTCTGCAGCATTATACGAGGGTGTTTGCTCAATTTCCTTTTGTATTTGGTTGCTATAGAAACATAGGGTCTCACTATTGCACCGTGCCTAAAACAATAAAAGCTTAATGCATACTAAGTCTGCTGAAAGCAAAGTTATAATTTGAACCTGTGGAAACATAATTACGGGAATGACTCGTGTAATGGTGAGGTTATGAACTGAGGAGAGGATGATCTTACCAAATATTTCTCCCTTCAGGCACGTAAGCAAGAGAATGAGGAGGGGTTAATTGGGTGATTTTTGTTGGGTTTTTTTAATATTTTTTTCCTCTTCTTCTGTAACGATCCTGGTTATATAGATGTGTCTTTAGGCTGCAGTATAGCTCTCAGTAAGGTGTGCTCTCTTCCACCAAATGCAAATCCTCACTTTTCCCACACCTAGGATCCTGATGGGAGACGCTGGCTTTGCATTTCTTCCAAAAGAATGTCTGGTAACATGATCTGCAAAAGTAATGAATATGCCTTGCACAGGCACATAAGGGGACTGATGTTCGGCTTACCCAAAAAAGGGTAATCCCGACTAATTTCAGGGCAATCATGTGGCAGTACTGCTGATTCATTGTTAAAATGCATAGTATCTGCACAGAAAAAGATGGGATGACACGGATACCCTCCTGTTCAGCCTAACTGCTGCCTCAAGGATTTTAATTATACATGGTCATCTCCATTACCTTAACTTTCTCTGCCCAAATGTCCCTTCTCTTTGTGAATCTTCAGCAATATGACCTTTCTTGGCGGTGCTTGCAAACTGCTGGGTACTGGGCTAGGATTTAGCACCAGGTTGCGCATTCAGGTCCTTTGGGGTACTGATAATTGACACCCAAACTAAAACCTTATTTCTAGACACGTTATGATTTTAGCAAAGCATAGATCCCTCCAGCGCTGGCAAAACTAGCGCTTCCTCGCAATAAGCGCCAATTTCGAGCCAGCTTCTTGGCAATCGCCATCGCTTCGGCCCCGTTTTCCAGGGAGGTTTGTGAGCCAGATTCTGCCAAGCTGCTCTGACCTCCCTTTGGTCTGAGACCATGGAGGAGCCCTCACTGCTCAGTGCTTCTCGTGGGCCCATCCTCATTCCTTCCACCTTCTGTAGAGGAAATCTGAACAAGGCTGTAGATTGATGCGATTGGAACGAGGTTGGGATGGACCTGTAAGTCTCCATTTAGCCAAAGACTACCGGATGTTGCTTCTCTTCTAAATGGATGGAAGATTTTGGTTGTTGCAGTTTCTGTTCCTCGATTTGCCAGTGATCTGTTGCATGACTTCAGTTAATGACTCCCTTTGGCAGTGGCTTTGGCCTTTCTTCTTCAGTCCTGAAAAGCAATAAGGCTGCTGCCAGACTGCGGTTGAGCACGGCTTGTCTTGGTGCTGGAGAAGGAGGGCTCTGTGGCGCGGGGCACCGGGGAGCGGTGCATAGGTAACATTGTGCCTGTGCCTCTCTCCACAGCCGAGGTGGTTCGCTGTCTGAACAGTGCCCTTCAGGTGGGCTGCGGGGCCTTTGCCTGCCTGGAGAACTCCACGTGTGACACGGATGGCATGTATGACATCTGCAAGTCCTTTCTGTACAGTGCTGCTAAATTTGACACTCAGGTACGGTACGAGTATAAAGGGGACACGGATAACAGCTCTCTGTTAGAGCTCCTTTCTCATGCCCTGCTTCAATAAAGCACTTTTACAAGTCCTGCCACACTAAAGCATGTCCTTAAATGCTTTGCTGAATGGATGCCTTAATTTCTCTGTCCTCACGGAGATGGGGTCTGGGCGGGCTTAACCCTTCCTTTCTTGCAGCCCTTCCTGCTGCTCAGCTACTCCTCTGAACCGTGAGTTTGGTTTTTGGCTACAAATGCATCCTTCGGGATTATTTTCTACCGTACATTTTCCACACGCTGTGTGCTGTGTGTAAGGACTTGGCAAGGAGTGTTTTGTGGGGCGGAGAGCTGAGTTTCCTCTTCAGGAGGAAATAGAAATGTTCTTCTAACAAAGTAAGTCTTCTGACTGTGTGACCTGGCTGCGATTTGCACTGGAAGTCATCGGACAGCCAGATCTGCCTCTCCAGAGCTGCAGCTGCTCACAGCGGAATAAGCGGGGTAATATCAGATATTATCTGATCAGCAGCTCTGCCAAGGGCCCTGTTCCTTCTCACTTTCTACCCAAAACATGCTCAACCCCCTTGTTCCCTGTGCTCACGCTCCCGAGGACAAATTTAAAAGCTCTTAAAGTGTCTTGAGGTCTGGTGAACTGGATTACTAAATCGCTGGTGTGCACTGAGTTGTCCAACCCCATCCCGGAGTGCAGAGGGGCTGGCACTTTTAGATCTGTTCACCTGAAGACAAGACTTCCATTGCCTAAATCTTTTGGTAGCGGGAGCTCGCTGCTGTCTTTGGACTGTGCACATCCCCGTGGAAATTGCTGCAAATGATAACGATGCACTAATAGTTATAGTAATAGTTAATAGTAATAGTTAGCATTTAGGGTCTAGTTCCCTGCCATGTTTGATCAGGGACCTCCAGCAGATCTGTAATTGCAGCAAGGGTAATTAATAGCATCCAGCCACAGCAGAGTATCTGTTAATATCCCTTGCTATGAAATCTGTTGCAGTTCAAGGTTTCCCTTCTGTTTCCAGGGAAAAGCTTTTGTAAAAGAAAGCTTGAAATGCATTGCAAATGGGGTCACATCCAAGGTGTTCCTCGCCATCCGGAGGTGCTCTACCTTCCAAAGAATGATCTCCGAAGTGCAAGAGGAGTGCTACAGCAAACTGGACATGTGCGGCATTGCGAAACGAAATCCTGAAGCCATCACGGAGGTCGTCCAGCTTCCAAATCAGTTCTCAAACCGGTACGTGGAGCTTTCCTCAGCTCAAATGCATCAAATGCAAAAATGTAAAGCACTGAGAAAGAAAAGGGAGGAACCAAGTTGACTGACTCCTTACAGGTCCTAATGTAGCTCAGCCTAGATAATGCCCTCTGCCTTTACAAATCTTTGTGAAGTTTTACCAGCGTTCTTCCGATTCTTTTTTTGGTAAATACACCTATAAACATCTCCAGAGGAGAGCCATAAAATTAACTAGACATACATTACTTCAAAGCCTGGAGTTGGTTTAAATGTTAGTTCTTTTAGTTCAAATGCATTATAATGGTAAACAGAGCTTCTCAATACCAAACCAGTTTGATTAATGTAGCCTCTCTGGCACATTGAGCACTTAAGAGCTTCTCAGCCTATTGCAACTTGATTCGTTTCTGCAGACCACAGAACCCCTCTCCTTGGGTCAACATGACACGCAGCAGTGAGGCCTTGCCCTCTGACTTACTGGGACCTCCTACGTAGTATAGGAAAGCTTAAAGGGAGCCTCTATAACCTTACTCTGCCATGATCCAGTAGTTCGTATTTCTAGGGATAGTCTGGTGTTCTTCATGGTCTCTTTCAGGGTTCTCCTCACCCCTATTCCTTCATGGTAGCAAAGGCTGCCTGCAGAAATGGGCACATCACGCTGCTCTCTGGCACCTTTATCTGAGCACAGGACTGCCCTGTCCCCATCCTTCAAGGACAAGGGACAGAGAGAGGCTTCAGGGAGCTACTGCAGTCTGCGCAGTCATGCTGCAAAGGCAGGGATATCTTCCTCTAAATCCTGGAACAATCAGTGCTGAGTCTTGTGATTGGGATAAAAGGGATCTTTTTGAGCAGTTTGAGTAAATATGCTCTAGAATTTGAGTGCAAACAGACCATGCTGCAGTTGAACATGTTGGCTGACTGTGGTGAATGCTACAGCTCCTCTGAGGTGGCTGTTTGACTTGATCTAGAAGCAACTGAAGCCTCCAGACCTGTCCCAGAAGAGGTGTGCAAGTGATATGTAGATGTTTCATCTCTGACCAGAATGAATTTATTATATAAAACTATTTTAGATACTATATCCAGAAAATTATACTTGTGGGGAGGCAAAACTGATACTTGTGTGTCTTTACCCTCCTCCCCCAAGGAAACTTGGAAGAGGTTTGCTTCAGCATCCCCCTGAGGGCTGGGACAAGGAGCAGGCAGCACTGTGACATCAAGTGTTTTACAGGCTGGAAGAGCAGATCAGGTCAATATGATGGATTGTGGAGTTAAACAGTCCGTGGTGGGGCTGCTGGGGCCTCGGGGTGAAGGGGGCACGTGTGGACACTTGAGTGAGGGAGGATGCAGGGACAGCAGCAGTGAAGTGATATGTGTTGGTGATGTTCCTCTCCAGGAGACCAAGCCTAAACTGGAGCCGCTGTCTTCCCAGCATGGAGAGAACTCCTCCCCCACAGCCACCAACCCATGTCAAAGCCAAAGGATATTATGACATGTTGAGTAACAAAAGCAGCAGGATTTCCCAGCTAATAGTTTACACTGAGGTCTCCTAAAGCATCCTGCTTTCCCAGCCCCTGTCCCAACATAGCCACAGAATAAGAATGTGCCACTTGGCCTGGGACACTGAGAGGAAGTAGTTAAAGGTCATAGCATCTTCCTGTGATTTAATCTCATGGCAGGAGCTGGAGAGGAAAGCTTGGTGCCTTTGCTTGCAGTCTGGCTACTGGAAGGCAGTAGCAAGGCATGTGATTGCAGCTCCAGCCATGGAAACCACCAAGCTGTGTTTGTAGGAAGGAGGTGCTGGCAGTGCGGCAGAGGAAGGTGGATAGGATCTGCTCCTCCTGTCCGGTGAGACGGGGCTGATGTAAGCTGGTGCGTGGCTCACGCAGATGTGTTCATCATCAACTACCGCGCACGCTTTGGACCTTGATATTAGCGCTGCCGCACTCTGCTTGTGCCGTGCCAAAGCCTCGTCCTTTTGTACTTCAAGTGCAGCAGAAGCTTTAACCTCACCTGACCTCCGCTGGCTGCTCTAAAGGCCAGAGCTGAGAGTTAGGAAAGGAGGCTGAATGTGAACTCTCATTTCCCTCTTCCTTCCCCTCCTCCACCTGCAGGTTATTCACTTCTCTGCTCCTGTGGAAAAATGTCATGGTGACCTTAAAGGCTTAAAATAAGTTCCCCTTTCAGGCAGGAGTAGCCCAGTAGATATGGGACTGCTCCTCTTTCCCCAGCTTTCTCCCCTTAGGAAGATGTTCTCTTGTGCTGTGGGGTCTCACCTGCCAGCTTTGCTGTCCCTGCCAGAGGGCTGTGCTGGGCCCACCTTGGTGTCGTGGAGGAGCCTTCCTTTGAGCCCTGTTCTCCACTCAGCTCAAGCAGCCCTGGAGAAACAGACCAGCACAATTTCCTGGCTCCCTCTTGGAGCAAGAAACGCATACTGGAGGTTGCTGGGCAGTGAAAATGCGGAAGGCAGGCGCCCAACAGGGCAAAGCATAAGGTCCTTGCTTATGATTGAATGCATGGTCAGCTCATTGGAAGCGACAATTGGTTGTATGTGCTAAAGATCTGTCCCCAGGGAATACAGGCATCTGTCAGGCTCTGTCTTGGGCTCAGCTTCCTTCTCCCTCTTGCTAAAGGCTGTGCATGGAGGGAAAGGCTGAGGGACGAAAGGGAATTGGTACCACAGGGATGGACATGGTTGGAGGAAGGGTTGTACTGGCTCAGACCAGTGGGCTCTTCAGTCTGTTATCCTGGCTGGTGATGGGCAGTTTTTTTTTTCTTCCTAAAGCTCTAGAAACTCGGGTGGTTGAGCAGAGAGTAAACCACGGGCTTCAGCCAATTACTACATCATCTTGACTCCTCGTTCTCACCTTATTCCTGATCCACCACCACAACACCCAAACTTAGAGTGTTATCTTTCAGGGCAACTAAATCAGGAGTTGGAGGGGTTGTGCTCCTTCCGTATGTCATGGGCACAGCACCTCCAGGGCATTTGTTACATGCAGTGAAAATATGTACATTGTGTACCGTTGAAAATCAACTTCAAACACACCCTGAGTGATTTAAAAATTGTGATTCTCTTAGTTTTGTTGCTTGGACTGGTCTCTTGCCTTGAGACCGGCTTTTACCTTGTTTCTTTGGTCTTGCTGAGCTGCGCTTTGGAATAATGGATGGTGACTCTTGTGCAGGTATTACAACAAGCTGGTGAGAAGCTTGTTGGAGTGTGACGAGGAGACTGTTAGCACCATTAAAGACAGCTTGATGGAGAAGATTGGGCCCAACATGGCAAGCCTCTTCCACCTGCTGCAGACAGATCACTGCGCCCAAGGCCACCCGCGCACTGACTTCACCAGGAGACGTATCACTGAGCCGCAGAAGCTAAAACTCTACTTCAGGAACCTCCGAGGTGAGGGCTCTGTCCCGGCCCACGCGAAGCGCAGCTCTGCCGAAAGCGCGTAACGCCTCATGGGAGTGGCGGTGGGTGTGTGAGGGATGCTAAGCACTACCAAAGCTGAAGGCTCTCTTCTAGAAGAGTAATGCACCCAAACCAAGCGTACTGTAGCTAGTTTTAATAACAACTAGGAACTGGTTTTAGATTTAGTCATGAGTATTTTCTATTCCTCTCGAACAAAACTTTTGCATGGATCTGTGTTCGGTGTCTCAAGCTTTCACGCTGTCAAAATGACTCCATCTCTTTTCTTCCCCACAAAAAGATACCCCAAGCAATCTTAGTCTTAAATAGAACCATACCATAGTCAGGCCTTCAGACACCAAACTCTAAATGTACTGTAGCACTGACACCATTGAGGTCTGAAGATTTGGCACCGAGGAGAACAGCTCGTTCTCTCTTGTCGTAAGCTGGTAGGTGACGATAGATGCACTAACAACTATTGCACATCCTAAAGATGTCAATGGAATTTGTGTTATGAATCTGTGCTGGCCATGGACGAATATGAATGTCATATTCCTGGTCTCTTAGTCTCATTCAGTCCTAATCCTTCCAGTAGAGCTCCATTAACCCGTTGATTTCCCAAACTCACTAGCTGTGGGAGATTCTACAGTTACCATGACCTGGCACCACAGTGCAAAATGAGTTCAGACTAACCCCCGACACACACCGAATCAGGAAGGGAACATTTTGTACTACGGAAATGATTGAAAGAGGTGCCAGTCTATGGTCAAAGCTAGTCAGAAGGTTGCATAATCTTGCATTGTATTTAAAAGCTAACATCTATGTACTGTATTTAACTGTCTAAAGCTTTAAAAGAAATTGTTACAAAAACAAACCCTGTCTTAAGACTAGAGTGTTAAAGGTCTTGCTCTAACTGTGGTATAAATAGTTTTAAAATCTGTCATGTACTGTACATAAATTCCATGAGAGTCTGCTTAAAAGGAGCAGAATATAATAACTTTATTGCATAAACTTAGTTTTGTAAGTTAGCCATTTCTTTTTTCCTGGAAACAGTATCTCTGTCATATTCAAGAGTTCACATTCTACTCTGTGGCCTTTTTACAACAGAAGAGAGAAAATGTTTGGGACAGAAAATACAGGGCCAGAAACAAGCCTCTCTTCTCCTAGTTAAAATGGGGGTGGTAGGGGTGGAAGGAACCCAGAAAAGTTGAGACTGGCCAGTCCTATCTCCACAGAGCTGCTGAGAGACATGGTTCTACCCAGGGCACAAGTGCTGCTGGAGAGCTGTTTGGGGAATTATGTCCAACAAAAAGCTACTTGAGGATCTCCGAGCTGCTGCAGGGTAAAACTTCTTTAGAAAGCTGATTTCTGGGGAAAGGCAGAAAAAAAATCCTTCAATTCTCTTTAAGCTTCAGCAGTAAAGTGGCATCTTTCTGAGGCCTGAGACATGCGTTACTGCTACCGGCTCTGCCTTTCCTCCATCCACCTCCTTGGCAGCCTCTGCGCCCCGGAGCGGAGCAGCCTGTCTGGCAGCAGCAGCCGGGACCTCCAGACGCTGCTCCTCACAGCAGCCTGGCCAAAACCAGAGCAGCCACCTCTGGTGTGGGTTCAGCAAGGCCAGTTCCATGCTCCAGATCTATCCCTTTAGAGTCTGTCTGCAGAGGAGATGACTCTTTCTCAACTAGTTAGAAATCTATTTTTATTTTCAAAATCTAAAGCAATATAACTTTTTTTTTTTTTTAAACCACAAAGCCTTTAAACAATAACTTGCTGCTAATATATTGAAACCAGATGCAGTGACAGCATTTCTAATATTGCTGTCTTCATTAAATGTAGCCCAAAAGTGCTGTCATAAAACTGTAAGCAGCAAAAAAAGTTGCTGACGGTAGAGGGTTGGGTCTTTTATTTGGTTTTTTGGGGTTTTTTTGTTTGTTTGTTGGTTTTTTTAATACTCTGAACTGTGCCGTCCAGGGCAAGCAAGATGCAGTGTTGCTCATTCTTAACTCACAGTCAGGTAGAGTCCAACACGAAGAAGTTTTGTAAGGTGAAAACCAAAGGCCCCTTGAATATCCTGACCCTAAAAGTTTGACTTCTCCTTAGGAGCTGGTCCCAGAACTGTGTGTGTGCGACTCTATGCCCCGTGGTGTCACAGCCCGCAGGGGTTATGATCCAGGGGTGTCTGCTGCGGTTTGAGCATCAAACACATGGTGGTGGTGGTGGAAATATTTACAGAAAGGTCTTCACCTGGCTCAGGGCAGTGTCCAAACTACCACCCAGATCCTCCCAACCTCCCTGCCCCATCCCTGTCACCATCCCAGTTGAGGTTGGCCAGGGCTCCGAGCATCCTGCTCTAGCTGCAGATGTCCCTGCTCCCTGCAGGAGGGTTGGACCAGATGAGCTAGAAAGGTCCCTTTCAACCCAAACCAGTCTATGACTCTATGGCCATACTGGTGCCACAGAGCCCAGCTCTGGGCCGTGCGAAGCAGCTCCCGTTTTAGGGACCCCTGGCTCTCGTGGGCTTGCACCAGCAGAGCTCACTGAGAATGTCTGGAAGCCACAATTTACCATGGAGATGCTCCTCATGGCAGGTGGCTTCTGTGTTGCTTTGTGCATCCATTTCTGTGAAAGCCCAAAGAGGGTTTGAAAGGCCGATCTGGGGCTGGGGAGGAGGGTCAGATTACCCTAAACCCTGTCTTTTTGGGTTGTCATCAGTAACTTTCCAGTAGGAATTTCAACTTCTTAATATGGATGGGAAGATGACTGGGAAAATAATTCCCCCTGCTGTGACTTGCTCTGGTATCACAGGTAGCAAACCAAAGCTCTGTCTCCGCACTGGTGCTCACTGTGTCGGAGGGAGCCTCGACTACACCACCAGATTTCCAAGCTGCTTTAACACGTCCCTTTCCCCCTCCTGCCCGGTGCTGAAGCAGCGGGGAAGCTGCAGGCACGCGCCCATCGATTCGAAAGGCCTGGGGCTCATCTTGCCTAACGTCACCATCCAGCCCGAGCTCCCTCTGATCAGGGGAGGGGGGCACGGGGGTTGGGGAGATGCCTCCCCTCGCCTCGGGAGGCCCCTGGCTTTGGATGGTTTGAATTAGGTGAGAGAGAGCCCCCCAGGGGTGGGGAATGAGTCTCGAATATTTTAAGTCCATCTATTTCATATATTATTTAATCTCTCAATGCTTTATTTTTTTTAATCTTGCGTTCATTGCAAAGTGATTTCTCTCGGGGGTGGGGAGGGGCTTCTCTAGAAAAGTTTGCATGATTCTCATTGTGATTTGTTTGCACTTTAGATGTTTTGTGCCATTATAAATTTGCATTATGTATTTATAATTTAAAGATACTTGGAGAGAGAGTTTGGGGGGTTTTGGTTGGTTGTTTCTTTGGGTTTTTTTTGCCGAGTACTGGAATAAACAGTGAGCATATCTGGTATATGTCATTATTTATTGTTTAAATTACATTTTTAAAGCTCAGTGTGTTCATATAAAGGTTATTTGAAACATATCATAGTAATGAGAAAGATGCAAGTTATTTTCTTTGCTTATTTTTATAATTAAAGATGCATAACATAATGAGGCCTATGTTGGATTTTCTTCTGCAATGAAATAAAATGTCAAATTTAAGGGGTTTTAGTGTCCAACTCTTTCTTTGGCTCTTACTTTGTATCTTGTTGACCCTGATAACAAATGTGGCTGCTCCATCCCTGGATGTGTCCAAGACCAGGTTGGATGGGGCTTTGAACAACCTGGTCTAGTGGGTGGTGTCCCTGCCCATGGCGGGGGGGTTGGAATGAGATGATCTTTAAGGTCCCTTTCAAGCCAAACCATTTTATGATTCTATGAACATCCTTTCTCCAAATGAAAAAGTTAAAAGCAGAAAGAATTACCAAGAACATTACTGCTGTAACTGAGCATCCCACTCATTCGATTTCTGAAGGAATAAAACCAGTTCCCGTCTAGATACCAGTGCCACAGAGTCACACAATGTGCTGGAGGTCTTGAACAGAGACATTATCACACCTTGACTTCTTCATTTGCTTTTCCATTAGGAGCAATCCTCAAATCACTTTCTGAGCAAATTCATCCTGTAAATCACTGGCTGCTAAATAACACCCCCCAACCCCACTTAATAGGGGCTGAAGCAGCAGCAGGGACAATGTTCAATTAGAAATGACCAAAAATTGGGGGATAAACAGTGAATTATAGATTGTGTGAAACAAAGCTGCTTAAACATTTCTGCTCTTGCAAAAAGAGCGCCTCAAAAACAGTCCAGACGCTTCCAAAAGCTAGCTTTCCAAAGGCTAGCTTGTAATTAATAACCACTATAAAATAATTACTGTCGACGCAATGTACTGTTTGTGTGAAATCGCCATAAATCTCAGTCTGTATGGCTTCCTCCTCAGCAAACCACCACTTAAAAATGAACAGCTCTCAGAGAATTTGAGGGGTTTGCCGGCCCAAAGCACCTCACCCCAATGCTCAGAGTCACTTAGAAATCTGGACCCAGCTGTAATAATTCTACACAGCAAATTCTGCCTGAAAAGCTGCTAATTCTCGGGTCGGTTTTTCCTTTCTACCCTTAGTGCTAAAATGACTCTGAAATGAAAGGAGTAAATGACACAAGAACCCTCCAGCATGGTCCAAAGCAACATTGACTGTGCTCCACCAGAAACTGCAGTTATAATACGATTTCCCATTCTCCCAAATAGAAGACCTCATGGTGGGGATTATGTATCCTACAGATAAAAATGTCAACAGCTCATTTACAAAGCATATAAATCAGGTGGGATGAGTAAAGTTCTTTAAAAAGAACAGAGAAATCAGCCTATTTAGGGAGTACTTTTAAAATTTGTATTGTTACTCTAAATATTAAATAATAGCATAACTGGAAATTTCAAGGGATGTTTTTACCTGGCATCCCCAACTGCCACACTTCAGTGTGCTGAAGGCCTGGTTATCATCTTCAAATGGAACAAACAGACCAAGAGTTAATTTGATTTGGCCGAGGCCCAAAGTACATGATTGACAGATGTCTTATCCTTTTTTTTCCCCAAGTTTCATTACATTTCAGATTTTCCTGGTCCTTACCTTTCCTGCTTGTTCTGCTGTTCTGAGCAAGAGGGGGGGAGAGAGGGAAAGAGAGAGAGGAGGAGTGTGATCCTTGGCACTTCAAATGACGCTGGGCAAAGCCACTGGGAGTGAAATGTGGGACGAGGCTCCACTTGCTGCCTCCCGTGAACTTAGAAAAGTAAAAAGCAATAAAGAAATACTAAACCCTTTTCCACAATATAGTAAAAGACATTGTTTTTGCCATCACGTTTCATCTGGTACAACCGGGAATATGAAAGAAGTTAAAAAATAATCATAAAATGAAGTAGGATGCTAAAGATGAAATCAAAGTGCACACAGACTCTGCCATGATTGTTCCCATCGTGTGAGTTTTGACAGGCGAGATGCGAAAGGCAAAGACAGAAGAAATGCAGATAGCTACAGAATTTACTGTATTATAAGCCGGGGAACTCGCACCAAGTTCTACAAATGCAGTCAAGATTTTGATACATTTCGATGTAATGGCCACAGAATGATGCGGATGGACTTTTGGGGGGGGTGACACCACTTGAAATCCTGCTTTTCCAGGCCTGATCAGGGGGAGGATACTCAGCATGTATAGATAATACTGTTCAAAAGCACAAAGAATCCACAAAAATGACTTTTTTTACAATAAATCGGCGTTTTCCAACCTCACCTGTGTTGGAATGTACAAACCTGGCTGGGTTCCTCCTTGAAAAGGCCAAGCTGAGCTGTAGAGGTACCATCAGATAATCTCTGCTCTAAAGCCCCTTCCCTGGGCAGTGGAGAGGGATCTGCTGTGAAAGCGGCTGCAGAACCTTAGGCAGAAAATACCTGTGAGAGACACACAAGCTTTATTTCCAGACAGCTGGAAAAACTAGTAAAACCTGTATGAGCTCATGGGTGGTGGGGGGAATGTCATTATTTTCACATAGACAGGATTTTTTTTATTTTTTTTTTCCTCTTTGATTTTTATGTTTAAACAGCCTGAAATGCCAGGATAGACCTGACTGCAGGTACAAAGGGTGATCCCAGTTACCTGCACCTTCCCGCTTTCCCCTCCATCTTTCCACTGCCCTGGAAGGATGCTGTGGGTCCAGGCACGCAAAACCGAGCTGGTATTAATAGTTATTTAAAGAGAAAAAGAAAAAGAAAAAAAAAATCATTTTATGGAAACTGTGTGCCTTGTATTCTCAAGATGGGAGAAAATTCCAGTCAGTTCCTTCGAATTTCCTTCAGAGTTGTTTTTCATCTGCAGGCTTCGCGCATTTTGTGCTGGAGAAACAAATCCCTGCTCTTCTCTCGATGTGCTGTTTGCTTTGGAGTAATCAGGCAGGCTCAATAAATTCATCAGCCATCTCTAGCCAGTCGTGCTGAAATCCTTGCATGATTTTGCTCTCAATTGGGAAATTCAGACAGTCTGAACCAACAGAGAGAGCCTATTTATTTTTATTACTGTGCTGATAATTAATCCTCAAAGTTTTTTCAGGACTTACAAAAATCTTTTTCTGAGCCGTTGTTTGCTTAACTGCTTCACATGTGTTTCTTAAAATCACTTCTATTCACTTGGCCATGATTTTCATGGGAATGAGGTGGCTGTCTGTGAGAGTTGAGTTCACATTTGTGGATAATTATCTGAAAAAGGTCCCTTTTGATCTTTTCCTAAATACGCCTTTACTCCTACAGCCACTGTGAAGGGCACAGCCCCTCCAGGGGAGCCTTGCAGAGGAGAAGCAAGCATGAAAATGTAAAAAATTTAATTAATCTGACCAATAAGAGAATAATACAGATGTTTTCTTGGGTTTATCCTTTCTCCATCATGTTTGCTCACTCCAGTGCTCCCACGGCCAAGTTTCCATGAGCAGCGCTCAGCTCCCTGCCCCACCAAACCTTCCCCTTTGGCCACCGTCTCCTGCCCAGGCAGGACACTCCTGCCATGCGGTCCCAAATCTTTCCTGCCCGAGGTAAATCTTTCCTTCCTTTGGGCAAAGATGTTGTCCTCAGGAGGAAGGAAGGAGGTGGCCAAGAGTCACGGTGGCTCGCAGAACAGTGTGTGACTGACTAGGTGGAGCTGCTCTCGGTGAGTCAAGAGAGTCCCAACGACGCACAAGTGCTTTCCTCCTCGTCACTCACACGGGTGCCACCGAGGACAGACACCCGAGCCCCGCTGCCACCATTAAAGCTTTGCTTGATGGGGCTGGCGAGGGCAGATGTTTTATCAGAGGAAAGGGCTCCTCTGGGCAGATCCACCCGTGGGGCCCCTTGGGGACATGCACCAGCCCCGGAGCTGGATTCCCAGGTCAGGGAACAAACTTCCCTTAAGGATGGGGAGTGGTACATTCTGGCTGAAAAAAAGAGATTGCCAGAAGGACAATATTGGTTTTTCCTCTGTTGTGGAAAGGTGTTTTGCTCTGCTCCCAGCATTGTGCTTCGTCCTTCTTCTGAGGGGTGGATTTGGAGTTCAGTGAACCTGACACCCACCCCTTCGTTAGTCACTAATCAGAGTCAACTATAAGAGACATTTTGCTTGAAGCCTCGGGCCCCCTCGGCACTCCGGGGAAGATCAGCATCCAGAGGAATTTTCCACAAATACTCAGGGTTTTCCTGGTATCCCTTTTTGGGGCTATTCAGGACACTTTCACAAAGCCCTGATTTCAGCTCACAGGTATCCATCAAAGCTGGAAAAGCCCCCAGCTGAGACAATCCCACCCCAAACACCAGCCCTTCTCCAATGCACAGCCACCACCCACATCCCATTTATGTACAATTGAGTTGTCAGGAGCATCTGGCTGCAATCTCTCCCAAATTTCACATCCAAGCACAGCTAAAAAAAGGCACGTTAATGTTGTAAAAATCCTGCATGCATTGGTGCCTGGCTCAGCTTTACCATCTCCTACTCAATTTTGCAGCAGCTAAAGGTTACATCTGCTGCCCAAATAGCAAATAAGCCTCCTCTCTGGTACTCAGACTGCTAGAAAAAGCTCATCATTTGCCAACTAGAGAGTAAAATCTTCCCTATAACCTGAATTTCCTGGAGACACTGAATGAAAGGCCAGCAGGACAGCTGACTTCCCATTGTGTGGCTGGGCTCTGGCAAAATGCTCATGCATTTTTTTCATCATGCCCTGATATTCAGCTGATGGACACAATATGAATGGGCAAATAAATACAGTGTTTATTCCAAATTGCATGTGTGCACATAGAGGTCTGATGTGCTCTGGCTGCTTGTCACACAGGCAGCAGCTCCTTACCAAGGTTGTAAATGTTGTTTTAATGTGGTAATAAGTTTCTCGCATGCTGAGCAAAGGAAGGATTACCCACGTTCATTGCCCCTAACTGCCTTACAAGAAGCAAGTCAACGGTCCCAGCTCACTGCCACCTTCAATGTCGCAACACTCGGCTGAGGTTTGAGCTCCCACAAAGCCCTGTTCACCTCTGGGATATGTTTAGCTGAGCCAAACTAAGAGTGGATTTGGTTTAAGCAATGACAGGAAAGAGAATGTGGAGATGCTCTCTCCTGGAGAGGTGTTTTGGGCTCCTGGATCAGCTGCTGTTTGATTTTAAGACCATTTTTGATGAAATCTCAAGAAGTTTAGGATTTGGGCATGGTGGCAAAGGGCAGAGCCAAAGCTCAATGTCAGTCCCTACCCAAACCCTTCCCGGCTGATCTGCTGGGAATGAGGCAAAAGCTGCGTCAGCCTTTGTGCAGCATCGCTTTGGAGGATTTCTCATGCAGCTCCGGGGCTGTCAGGAAGCGATTAAGAAAGCAAAGGAAATAAAAACAAGTCAAAGAGTTTTGATCCTGCTCTCCCTCTTCCCCCCACGGTGCTGACGCCGGAGAGCAGGATTATTCAGGGTCCCCTTTGAAGCCATTCTTGCATCAAAGGACAGCATCTGAAAACAGGGAATCATCTCAATTCCAGCCTGCATTCAAGGCAGAGAGGAGCAGGGTCTGATTTGGGGCACAGCCTCATCTCCACAGACTCTTGCATGGTTTGTTCAGCGCAACCACCACAGTGGTCCCAGTACTGCTACAGGGATTGCACTGGGCAGCAGGAAACCCTAAGCTGGTCTGTGCACTTTCCCCAGGCTGGGCTTAGCATGGCTGAGTCGGCAAAGCCCATTGTGATCCCCATCCCAGGCGGGCAGCACAGCCCCACATGTTTGCTCCCGAAAAGCTGCTCCCAAGTGTCATAAAAAGACGTGTTTCAGAGCAAACAGACAACCCAAAGGATTTCTCCAAACCCACCCAAAAAACCAGGGGCATTAATTGCTTTCCTCCTGGCTCTTGTCCTCCCGAGAAGGCTCAGGTGTGTTTTCAGCTGGTCCAGCCGCCCCTGGAGACATCACCACGAGGCTTCTCCAGCTCCCATTTGTGCTGTCGACTCTCTAAAGATAGATCCCAGCAAAGATTATCGGCCTGACTGGTATTAATAGGAGGCAGCTGCTCTTTAAAGAAGCTTTTAAATAATGTAAAGAAACTTTGCTGTATTTTTAAAAGCCATTTAAGCGAGCCTCGCTACCCCTTCCTCTTCCTTCCCACCCACAGGGCTCACCTGTGGTGACATTTTGTCACCCTGCCTGCTCAAGAGCAGCTCTCCCACTGGTGTTGGCCAGGGGACACAGCTCTGTCCCTGCTTCAGCCTGAAGGGAGGGCAGTGGTAGGTTTGCAGAGCTGAGAAGGGGGTCACTGAACTCCCAGCTGCCACGCTGGGCCAGCTCAGAGCACAGATCTCTCAAAAAAAAAAATCCCTTGGTAGAACTGGTTTTGAGGAAAGCACAGCGAGATGACTAAACTAGCCCTGAGCAGAGCAAATCCAGCCCCATGGGTCTTCCCCACACTCACACCCCACCATGCACCACCCCCAGCTCCACAGCTTTGGGACAGGTGAGCCAGGACAGTGGGAAATAAGATCTTGGTCTTTCCTCCAGCCAGAGGTGGCTCCCAAGACGTGGTTAAGCCAAATAAATGGCTCCCGAGAATTACAGAACGGTTCTGGTTGGCAGAGCCCTTCCAGCTCATGGAGTTCAACTGCTCCCCCAGCACTGCCAGGGCACCACTGACCCATGGCCCTCAGCACCACAGCTCCACAGGGGGCTTGGAAACCCCTCCAGGGGTCACAGGGACTCCACCACTGCCCTGGGCAGCCTGGGACAGCCCTGGAGGGGAAGAAATTGTTTCTCAGCTCCAATCCAAACCTCCCCTGGGGCAACTTGAGGCTGGTTCCTCTTGTGCTGTGGCTTGTTCCTTGGGAATAGAGCCCAACCTGACCTGGCTCCAACCTCCTGTCAGGGAACTGTAGAAAACTGTGAAAGGCAAAAATATATATTGTGAAACTTGTGGGTGTAGGAACCAGCTGCAGCTGCCCATGGCCACATCTGGCCACCATGGCATGGCCCAGGCAGGACCCGCTCAGAGGCTGGGGCAAGTGGCAGCATCTCCCCAGCCTGCACCATTTGCTGGGGCAGGAGAGGGGATCCCACCCTGGGTACCCCTGGCAGGAGCTGTGCAGTCCCCGCAGCATCATCGTCTCTCTGCTCAGTAACCTCATCTCCCTGATAACTGAATAATGGAGTGAAACCTTAGCGGTGCTGCTCTCAGCCTGGAAACAAAACCCTCCATCGCCACGCAGAACGCTGCTCGGGGCTATCTGCACCCAAGTGGGGGTGGGTATGGTGTAAATCCAGCTTTACCCAACACGTGCAGCTCCCGGTGCAGAAGGGTCTGGGCCTGGGTCTGCAGAACCCACTGCAGCAGGGGCACTGAGGTACTGACACCTGGTCCTGAGTGCAGTGGAGCTGCTGGGGCAACGCTTGTGCCCGCGGGCAGCAGATGCCCAAGGTTGTGTTGCCCACAGCACATTGTTCCTTTTAAAGGCCAAATCAGGGCAAAATTTATAGCTGTGGTGTGAAAATAGATGAGGGCAAATCCGACTGGAGCAGAATAAACGTTACTCCCCATGCAAACAGAGGCAGCAAGGCTGGGCAGGTGCAAACACTGGGCATTTGTGCCTGGGCAAGAAGAGGAGCATGGGCACAAGCCCGCACCTTGGCTGCCACCCCTGAAACAGGGGGACACGTCCCAGCCTTGGGACTGGGCTCTTGGGGGCCTCCAGCTCTCCCAGCCATCAGGCCAAGACCCATGGAGGAGTTTCCACAGTTCATCCACTTGGCTTTTTTAAGGAGATTCTTCCTTTTGGCAGCATTTTAGTCTCAAGTGGAAAATGACTGAGCTCACCCTGGGAGCTGATGGCCCTATCATTAATCATCTCTTTTTTTTTTTTAAATCAAATTCCAAAGAGGACACCACAAACGTGAGCACCCAATGAGCTGCTGGGTTTGACCTCTGATTGCTTCAGCACATATTTTGCTCCAGCTCAGGAAATTGCTCACAGCCAGTTTATACATTTTAAGGGTGGGTAGATTGACAAATAGGAAATCCATGACATGTAATAGCTGATAACACGGGATGTGTTTCCCCCTTGCCCTGTGAATTATTTGAGGCTGCATTTTATTTACTTACTAGCACACCTGGGATTTCAGTGTGTGGCATGCACAGATGACAACAGAGCAAAAAATTAAGCAATTCTCCTTATTTTAGGAGCTTACTTAGTCCAGATATTTTAAGTTACCTTTTTTTTTGGACCAGCATTGAAGCGATCTTTCCTTTATCTAAATACATGGCTCCCGCTAAAAACAAACACAAACACAAACAAAACAAACAAAAAACCAAACAAATCTGGATCCTCGCAAACGTCAGGGCAGCCTGTGAGGGGGACATGGGGAGAGGGGGGGTGGAAGAGGGGTCCCCTCCCCCCCCTCCTTTTTTTTTTGAGTATGTTGAGGTTTGGGGGCGGGGAGGTGAAACTGTGCGGTCCGGGGATAACCGGGCCCCGCTTTTGCTGCACTCCTTCCCAACCTGGCCCTGCCCTGGGGCCCCGAGGGGTGC